>NW_022261643.1:3779-19629 GCF_009602425.1 Actinia tenebrosa
TGCTGCTGCTGTCGTTGTTGTTGCTGCTGTTTTTGTTGTTCTCGCTGTCGCTTTTGTAGTTTTTCCGCATTTTTAAAAATTTAAAAATTGAACTTTTGCTAATAATAAAATATTATTTTCTCCAGCGTTATAGTGTAATTCTTACGAATCATAAATATCTTTCATATAAAATCAGCATAAATGTCATATTTAAATCTAATAATCATATTTCTCTTGGAATAAAGATTCTTGGTTTGGACTGACCATGATCACGTGATATTCTTCATTGGAGTGATCACGTGATAGCTAAACACCTCGTGCATTAACCAATAGCACGGTTACATCTTTAGATCATAGCTTTACGTTACCGACTTCGGTGGATTTTTAAGAATTCTTCAAAATCCTGTCACAGAAAATATTCAAATGTGAGTATTAAAAATRCATTCTCATATGGCAAATGTAAAACCGAGTAAAGCAATTTTTTGCCTCTGAAAATAAAGGCGATCATATGGTTCTGGTATATTTTTAGCAAAGGACGCCATCTTGAAAATTCTAATCAAAATGCCACTTATCACGGAAGTTGTACATAAGATATGTATTTTCCGGTAGTTCGTTCATGTTTTAGAAACAATAGAACAACAAAAGAATACAAGACAATGCATACAATAGAGTGCACGCACTAAACCCGTGCACAATAATTAGTACCAATTAGCACTATTTCATACAGAATCCTTTGTTTTCTATTGTTTAGTTATCACTATTTAGTGCTAAAAATTAGTATTAGAGTGCAAACAATAGAATGCAAACACTAAAAGTGTGCAACATAAATATCACTAAATAGTGCTATTTTAAGCTAACTCTTATTGTTTTCTTTTGTTTAATTAGTGCTATTTACTACTAAATAGTGATAACTATTGCACACATTTAGTGTTTGTACTCTATAACCCTGAAACTTTAGTAATACTAAATAGCACAATTTTATGCAAAATCCATTGTTTTCTATTGTTTAATTAGCACTACTTTGTACTATTTAATAGTTAGTGTTTCACGGATTAATTGTTTGCACTCTAGTTTCACGGGTTAGGTGCAAGCACTCTATAAAACAATACACTACTATTTTTACCCCAGTCAACCCACAAAAGTCGCCGCATGATTGATAGTAAACATCAGAATCCTCACCTTAATCTGAGACAACGCAGTTATAAGACTTGGGCGATGCTCGTTGCTAACAGGAGGGGCATCTGTATCGTCTGTAGTGCTGGTAGTTGGGATAGATACTGCCACTGAATGAAAGTCGGTATTTGCTAAAGTAGGGAGTGATCCACTGTATCTTTTTCTCTTAAGTTCCACATTGTCCCATCCGTAATTCTTGTCTTGAGAATCCTGTGATCCAACAGATGTAATAGATTCTCGTTTCTCTTCGGGTGCATTTGAATATTGTCGACTTGTCCCAGGCGATTCCTTAAAGGAACTGTCATCAAAGGATCCTTCCGAAGACGAGGACACTCTCTTTCCACTTCCGTACTTTTTTCTTCTTGACACATTTGGGGATATCTTCTGTAACTCTTCTTCCAACACTAAAAGCGATGCCTGGCATTTCTTCTTGGAGCCTTTACGAGGAAGCGACGTACCACTTTCTGGGACAGAAGGCCGGTATAGTTCGTTCTTATCATCGAATGAATCACGAGAAGATATCGATCCTGTAGGAGACTCCATGAACTTGGCTCTCCTTTCGTCTTGAACTGACCGAGTAGTAGCATCGATGGAACTTCTTAAAGACTCGTAATTTTCTGAAGATCGTCTTGGTCTAGSGTTAGTTTTCAAGGCAGTAAGGTTTTCCATTACAGCAGCTTCTTTACTTCTATTCTCCCTCATATCCTTATCAACATGAGCAAGTTTAAGATTAATTTCCTCAAGTCTCTTCTGGTCCCTAATAATTTCCTCTTTATTCTTAACGACATCTTTTGCAAGTAATTTCTTCATTGCGCCCTTTTTCTCGTGCGTTTTTTCGAGCTTCTTCTGGAGAGCCCCTTTCTCTAAATTCAACGAATTTCTCCTTTTTCGCAACAAAGTTTCGGTTTTTAATGCTTTTAGTTTTTCTTCTTCAGCCAACTTGTCGCATTTCCCCAAGTACTCTTCCGACGTCTGATAAGAAGACAAAACATTTGCATAATCTTTCGAAGAAACTGACCCTGTTGAAGATCCTCTAGGTTTTCCTTGTGGCACTATTTCAATCTTATCCTTCTTTTCTTTGACATCTGAATGTTTTTTAGGAAGTTCAGGAGACTCTGGTTGTGAGTTTGCACCTCTTAAGACAGCAGCCGCTGATTTCTTCCAATTTCCTCGTGCCTTTGTGACTCGTGCGTACCTTTGGTGACCCATACTTTGCATACGCTGTTGCTCTTGAAGCAGAAGTAAAACCTCCGGTAGCGAGGTAGGTTTGCGTGTAATTGTAGAAGAAGACCTCATTGAGCTACCATTAGAATCCTTAAAAAGGTCCTTTTTATCGCCTGCTTCTCTTATTTTTCTCAGTTCGTTCAGAGACTTGGACATCTTTCGCATCTTTTTTGTGGAGTCGACCTTCTTCTCATCCACTACAGCAACGTCTGGTCTACTTGCATTATTAATGTTACCTTCGCTTTTTATCTTTGGTAAGACGCCATTAAGAAGGTCAAATGTGGCCAGAGGGTTTTCGTTTGGTCTGAAAATAATTAAGGAATATAAATAAAAATAAATGAAAATACTCATTAGAAGTTTCCTCATTTCCTCATTTTTTTCATCTCTGAATAATACGTCAGAAAAAGGTGGACCTCTTGGAACTGCAAGCTGCATCACAGTTTTTGTTGTTGCTGCTGTTCTTTCTGTTGTCGTAATTTTTTAAGAATTCCCTGTCATGGGACTCTTCACAATTTTTAAATAAAAAAGAAGCAACAAAAATGGTTTGCGTGAAATTAAAAACGTGACTTGCCCTGCACGTGGTTTCGAACTCTGTGGACGTAAGTACAAAATCCAGTCCAGAAAATTACAGAATAACTTCGTATGTTTGTATTTATGCTAGGTGTAGTCAATAAAAGTTTGATGCCATGGCGTTCAATTTAGAATGGACGTGACTAACCTTTGGACATCCCTTTCAGCTTGTAGTAATCTAATCCAAATATCCAATTCTCGTTCACTTTCCGCAGAGAAGCAATACTGTTTTTTATCCAACGGCAGCTTCACCACGAACGCAAACTTCTTTCCTTTAAAGCTTGTTTTTTCCACAACACAATCTTCAAGCTTCATAGTAGAGCATGGATAAATGTCTTCAGAGTTCTTAAAGAAGTGTAGATTGTTCTGCTGCAGAACACMCCAGCGTTCTGACCAAGGTCCCTTGTTGACACGAAAATATAAGCAAGATGTGTACTTAATACCAATGAGAAGGGATGCATTAACACCAAGGCCACCAAATGTTTTTCTTCGTCGTTTCGTAGATGAAAGGTCCAGAATGGTCAAAGCATTTGAGATAGTACGACGTAGGGGACTCTGTCTTTTCTTGGAATGAACCTAGAAAAAAAATCTCTTAATATTCCCTTCTATTACTTCAACAGACAAGGAATTTTTTGTTACTCCAATCTCTCCAGTTAAGGAATCATATTGTAGTTTGCGATTTGTAAGCTATTGTTGCTGGGAAACTTTTTAAGACCTCAATACAGGGCAAGTTGAACGATTTTGGTTCTCATGTCACCAAATCTTAACATAACAATTTGCACATTTAAAAAACAATTAAATCCTGACTTCAATAGGGTATTAAAGGCATGCTCATGTGCAAAAAAATTAGCAGCAATAAAGTGGCCATTTAAATGCTATTATAAAAATTTGTAAATTTATTTAGCGTAGATTATATATRATACATAGACTTATTTACGCACTCAACAAGTTGTGTAATAGACCCCTTGCACAGAGGAATTGTTCTGCGGGACAAAACAATGCATAAGAAAAGACGGCCTATTGTTTTATCCCCAAGGACAATTCCTCTAGAAAATCAATACAAGGGGTCTATAACTTACCAAGTATCCTTCAGATAACGAACGAATCCTATCAATCCCACCAGCCGAATATGCTCTTTTGATTTGAACTCTTGCTTTACTATGATGATCATCTACGCTACTTTCGCTTGACACATCGCCAGCTGTAGTTGCCTATTGGTGTTTGAAAATAAATTACAGCAATGTCAGTACACTGGTACTTAGACAAAACAATGTTGTTGTTTTTTTTCAAAATCGCGAGTGTCCAAGAAACGATAAACCCAAGTTTAGGTTGGACTTTATTTTTTCGAAGCGAGATAAACGGTGAGCTTGCAATGATAGAGACCTTTTTGTTACACTTTGGACAATTAATCACGTCTCTATGACTGTAAGCTCACCGTTCGCTCTACCTTTCAAGATGACGCAGGGAAATGTGAAGGGGACTATTGGTTAACATAAGTGGTTAGAAAATAATGGCAAATGAGGTGGCCTTAACTCACGTACAGATCTAACTGGAATTTAGCGTGTAAGGTTTTGCGGAGAGAGGAAAACTGGATGTGTTGTCTCTCCCTTGCCACGAGGGTTTTTTCTCCGGGTACTACGGTTTCCTCCCTCGGTAAAACCAATCATATATGACATGAGGGTTGTGCGCTTAAAAACAAAATATTTTTAATAATAATGATCACTCACCCTAGGCGACGGATGAGGCTCTGGATTGTGATTCACCAGATGTTCTTGTACAGTGATGTCTTTGAAGAAAACATCATCCCTATCGAAAGAGTCTCCAGAAATCTTCGAGCTACTTGGGGTTGCTGTTGTGCATGAATCATCGCCTTCGCACCCACTCTCGCTCGACAATAAACGGTCCTTAGTTAAAGAAGTGGTGAGGATAGCAGAGGAAATAGCGTCCTTCCATGCGACGTAATCTAAAAACGATGACGGGAAAAATTAACAACAAGAGCTCGATATCTGTATTCAAAAATCTAATGGGACACTCAAGGCTTTTAGAAATCCCTTCAGCTTGGGCGAAATGTTTATCCATTTCAGACCAAGCATCATTCTCTTGAGCATTTAAAGATTCTTTGCGTAATATATATAATATATATCACTATTAATTGCGTAATATATATATAATATATATCACTATTAACTTGTCTTCCCTTGCGCAACCGTTAAAGAAAGAAACAATGCTCTAGAAACGACACATGTTGTCTAAAAATGGGAAAACACCTCGCCAAGTCTTAGAGACCTTAAACCATATTTGGCATGATGAACAGTACTATATGTGGTTGGGACTTATACATAATAGACGTTAGCCAGACTTTACCAGATTTACAATTAGGGCACTATATTCGTCACTATATATGTCCTTTAGTCAACTAAAGGCCACTGCGAGAAATAGTGCCACTGGGTTGATCTGAAATGGGGAAATGTTACGTCCAAGCTGCTAAAGGGGTTTATAAATTAACTGTTTCTTGTACTTTCTGGTGATACCATGAGTATACTCACCTTCTTCAGTTTCAGCCCGCAGGTACAGCGGTTGTCCAATGGCTCTCTTGACGACCATAATTAGTGGTCCTTCTGTGTCTGTACAGTCTAGCACTAGACAGTTAACGAGCCTGAACTTTAGAGTTTCAAATTGTTTGATGGAGTCTGTGAAATCGATTTCGGGTTCAATATCAAGTGAATGATTCTGAAGATTGACCTGCAAAGGAAAATAGGGAGAGGGAGTGAGTAATTTCTGCAGGAAGTCTTCAAACGTTTCTCGTGATACCAATGATCATTGTGGAGTTCCACTTTCTTTTCAAGGGTACATATGCACGTCAAAACTAACAGGGAAAAAAATTGAACATGGATGAAGTGCTTGGTGGGCAGCAAATGTTAGCTTTAAGACGATCGCGTGAATAGTCTGGAAGCAAGTGTACTCGCGTGAGTGTTAAGAGGACCCTAAACAACATGGAAAGTCTTGGTGGCAACTTTGCAACATGCTTAGAACCCTCAGAATGATTTTCAAAAAGTGTAACATTTTTGAAACTGGCCAAATCTACTGCAGCGTAAACCAATTGAAAACTAATGGAATATAAATGATTTGATTTTTTGAAATTTGAAATCTTTACTTTAATTGGACAAATACTCTATATTTAGTATCGGGAACCGTCTTTAAAAGATCCACAATTTATCGCAAGGAGTATATTCCTTGCTTGCTTCGACAACTTTCCCTAAAAAAGGATTACATTTAAATAGTGTACCTTGCTTTTTAGCCAAGTATCCACGGGTCGATAATATAAAGTTCCTTTCATCGTTGGACCATTCTCAGTTACACTTTTTTCTGCCTCGGCTAAATAAAGAGAAATTTTGACTTATATTAGTACCGCAGAGTAAGAGATCACTCGATCCGTTGTTCTGGCAATTTAATAAAAATGGACCTAAAAAGTAAAGTAATGTGACCGATGCAATGCGAGATCATTGAAGCCAGCTAAATTAAAACGAAGAAATATTAAAGATTTGGGGGAAAAAAACAGATCAAACCGCACCACCACCAACAATTCTTGGGGTGCACGTTACGGCACCGCCGGCGCCATCTTGGTTAAAGATAATAAAGCATTCCTAATTAGTTTGTCTTGTTAGATCAACCAACATGGCGTCTGTTTTATTTTTTGCATGGGAAGTAAAATTTCTTGTCATAAACTTTGCATTTGTTCCTTCCTACGACATTGCTGCTGTGAAACCGGCCAATTACCATACATCCCCAAGTACCAATATTATTAACTAAACACAGATACTCCCTTATCTAAATAATCAGTTATACACAAATCTTACTTTGAGGTTGTTGATTAGGTAATACAAGATTTTCAATTTCATTTGGTTGCAGCTCTCTCCTTGCTTTGTCATCAAGTTCAGAATCAGTTGAGACCTTGGATTTAGACGATTGTTTTGCAAGTTTATGGGCAAGGGCACCTAGCAAAGAAGATCTCTTTGGGCCTTGTATTTGTGATGTTTCTTTGGATGCTCTAGTGAATGAATGTGCCCTTTTCGTTACTTGTGGTTTTTCTTGTTCTTCGGTCAYTTCAGGTTGTGGTTCAAACGATTTTTGTGATTCCTGAGGGGAGTCTGGGGACGATAGTGTTGTCAACATGGCGCCATCGAGTGAATCTGTTGGATAAACTTTTCAACAAMAAAAAAAAAGGGAGAAATGATTCAAATCAAATTCAAAGAAAATATAAAATACAAAGGAAAACGAAGGAAGAGGTGAAAAACGACAAGGAGAAGGACAAGGACGACCAAAACACATCAATCCCTCTTACTGTTTATTTCATCATCTTCTTTTTCAGCCCTCCTTGCCTCATTTTCAAGCACGACGAGCCATTCTTCCAACTCCGCATCATTTTCCACAGCAAAGTAAAGCTGCTCCTTGTCAGCTATCAGTACAAACATAAACGGCTTCTCCCCCTCGGGTAACGCTTTAACTCCGCACCCAAACAGGGTGAGTTCCAGTTCTGCCAATGGTGCTCCAAATTCCTTAAAACTATACAGYGAGTGATTCTTGACTACACACCATCGATTTTTCCACACGTTGCCTTTCTTCCTTATGAGGTATCCAGAAAATATCGTGTTTTGAGATTCAGCTTGTTGGTAAACTCTCTCTTCCTTTTTTCCTAAAAAGGATTTTAAATCAAATAAAAGACTTTAGGTTTTAGTTTCTTAAACTGATAGTTTGCAAGAGAGTAAAATGACAAAAACATAGGTGTCATGTTTTGGTGGTATTCACAAAGGTATAGCTAGTATGAGAAATATTTTGTTAAACACCAACAGTCAACAAGGCCGCGGTGAAGTAGAGTTGTCAATGAAGAATAATGCCTTGGGAGTCAAGGGAATCAAGTCTCTTCCTTGATTCTCCGAGTTCTCCGGTTTTCCTCCCTCCGCCATTTGTGAGTTCATCAATAGTTAAGTGCATGGAAGCGCCTTACCTTTCTTGAAAAACGATGTGGTCAACTTCGACCTTACTCGCGCTGCTTTGTTTGTAAGAGAGTTCGCCAAAGACCCATGTCTCTTGACTCGAGGAACATTAGTGAGATCTGAGTTCGAACTCTGCTTGTTTTCTACTTCTGCGTTGAAAGTAATATTTTTGCGGTTTTGAGTAGATCCCGGGCCTGTGATAGAAGAATTGTCTCAATGTTATTTATTTATTCATTTATTTATCTATTAATATTATGTTTCTGTGTATGCATTTTTTATAAAGTTGGTGCTTTTTCAACTTGGTGCCAGTAATATGGCCCCCAATATATCCCACATTCCATTGCGGATTAGTTGTAGATTCATTGATCAGGATATTATTGAAATTAGTTGGTACGTTACTGTAATAAACAAGATTTTGGTGAACAACCAACCAGTTACATAGACCAGAGGTTTGAGAAACGAAAAAAGATATAATTACATAAAGGTACCTGTCAGGCCTTTCTTCGATGAAGGAAGATGATTGTTCTCTAAATCTCCTCTCCAGCTTTTTGATTTTGGTCTTTGTAAAATATCAGGTAAACACTGAAGCAAAGAAACTATATGTTAGCTATGGAGGCTTTGAACCATCACGTGATGACAGCCATGACAGGAGGCACAACAATAGTCTTTTTTCCACCGGGAAATAAGCCTGAAGCGAGATGACGTTTTACCCCCGTCTCTAGACCATAATTCTTTTCAAATTGCTTTTGTTCTTTAATTATGACTATTGTTCCTGTATTCTCTAAGGAATCAAAAGTTTTAATGAAAGAATTTAAATAACTATTATGGTATAGAGTCGGGGGTAAAACGTCATCTCGCTTCAGGCTTATTGATTTATTTCTCGTGTAAATCAGATTAGACAACATTCAATTGTTCCTTGATGCCTATAAAAGCCCCTTTACTGGGAGATGACGTGCAAAGGACTCAGTTAAAGGCACTTTGTTTCTGATACCCAGACACCTCCAGACTCGAAAACATCTTGGCTTATGCCCATATTGGGAACAAAAACTTGATTTAGCAATTATTGAGTGGCGTAAAATCGAAAGCCAGCCTTTTAAGTCTTGGAGGGCGCATAAAGTGCAACATAGTCAATGCTTTAATGAGAAAGGCTTGCGTTGTTGTTGATAGCTTTGAGTCTTGTTCACACAGAGAAAAATACCCATAGACGCTGTAATAATTAAGAAATGCGCGGGAGACATGCTAATTTGCTAATACTATAGACGCTCTCACAGCGAGCACTTGGGCATTCAAGGGCTTTTTACTAGGCTCCAGTATTTGATGCAGGTCCTTGTTTATGAGTCAAGCAGCAAAACGCATGCGCCCACCAAACCAATGGGCAACTTGTCACAGTTAAAAAAACAACAACACACAGGAAACCAAGTAAAAATTAAAAACAGAAAGCTAGTTATCATTTCTGAAGTTACATTAAATCTGAATTAAAGTCTTTCTTTTTCGAATATTTCGAGCAAAGAAAAAATAACGTTTATTTTTCCCTCGTCGCAATGCGTTTGAGACAATTCTGGGACAACTGCCCTCGTTCACGTGTTTATCGGTACCACTTCCCGCGCTTCTTTTATTTAGATATGTGAATCATGTATAAATAGAAATTCTCACAAAGTATTACTTGTCCAAGAAGGACGTACACAAATCACTAGAACTACGATGTCTTACCTCTTGCAACTCTTTGAAAGATTCTTCCTGTGCAAGAGAAGGCGGCTCCATGTCATCAGTTTCATCTTCTCCTTTTACTCTCCATTGATTCATAACATCTTTGAAACCTTTATCCACTCCAGCGTGCCAGGTTTTTCTCTTTAAACTCTCCGACCGGGTTTCTACAATGTGTGTTTTAGAATGTTCTGGAAAATTCTCTGACGAGGAACCTTTACCACGACGTTCCTCGAGACTTTCGGCCCGTAGTAACGAACTAAATGGCACATCTTTAATATCAACAGGGCTAGGACTTTCTGAAGGGTTCTCAGTTAGCTTGTTCATTACGTGATTGATGACGAATATCCATTCCTGTCTTGATTTTTCTTCTGTGGTAGCAAACGTAATGCTGTCCTTTAGTCTTGCTATCGACAGAGTCATGGGAAACATTCGACTTCTCTTACGGTCTGTAGAAACGAACTTCCCATCCCGTAGAGGAATTTCAAATAGCATTTTATCGTCTGTTTTGTATTTATAACATTTCATGCATCGTTCTGTAACCGTAAACCAGCGCTTATGCCATCCAGGTTGTTCTCGGATGTACAAAACACCCGAATAAATCTCCCCAAACTCGTTGGGATGAAATTGCATATTTTGTACAGAATTTTCCAAGTTGTCTTCGGTGCAATAGCCATCCTCGTTGACAATTGAGTCATTTTCCCATTCTAAAAGTTCAAAGTCTGAATCAGACAAGAATGTGTCTCGTGAAGATGTCGACTCGAATGTATCCGAGTGGCGAGGGTTGGAAACCTCTTGGCCACCAGACGAGGCGTAGTGAGAGTTGAAAAATACTCCACTTTCTTCTGTGCTGTCAGTTCCTTTGCGGTCTTGTCGAGGCACATTTGAAACTGGTTCCTGAAAAACGGACATCACGATCATTAAAGTAAGAATATTACGCATAAAATCTTTATGGGAGCCATTTTTGATTCCCTAACATATCGCTACGCAAATTAATTTAAAGCCATCGTTGATTAGAATACTTTAAATGTCATCGAGGTTCAAACTGTGCAAAATTGAACACGATACTGAAATATTTCCCTACATTAGTAAAATCCTGATGACAGAGTTCTAAATGATTCGTGAAACGGTGTAACGTTAATGCAAATCAAAACAAAACGTTATGCAGGGCAAACCAAACTCAGACAAGTCATTCAATTCAATTCTTAATTTTCAGAAAAGTTTACTTTTTGCCTGATGTTCTATCAAACCAATCTTTATTATAGTCGAGTTTTACGTTATGTTGGGACATCGTGAAGAGGTTGTTTGTTTTGATCGTTATTTCTGACGTCACGATTCGAGCAATATTGCTCATTAACAATAGATATATCTTTAGATTCTCATGTTGCTGAACATGGCAGCATTTCGGACACACATTTCATTTTGTAAAATTTCGAAGCTTGTAGGTTAACTATAATACTTCTCTAAGATTTTGATTCTGGAGTCAAAATCTATTTGCGTTTGAACGCAATTGAACTCGAACGTACAAGATATTGCATGCGCGGTACAAGTATAATCGACAGCCAGACGTCACTAATGTTCTATAGAGAGTGAAGACATTGTGCCAGCTACCTCTCAACTTCTGACCTCCAATAAAATGTCTGTAAATCAAATTCCATATACCACACACAGCGACCCCGATGTTCGTAAACAAAACCGAGGTCACAAATATTTGGCGAGAAAATTATGTTGGGTAGTCGTTCGCGTTCAAAGGAATTTTACATGAGAAAAAACAAAAGTAACGTGCCATAGGACATAGGAGCTCATCTAGGGAAATCCTGGAAAGTTCTGAACATCTTTAGTACAAGTATTAAAGGACCAAAAAGGCTTAGCTTTTTGGGGGAGGGGATTTCAATGCCCAGAGTGTAAGTTAGCTAAGGAAAACATTGTCACTTTCCGTAAACAATGGGCCGGTATGGAAAGCCGACATCGCATTTGTCAAGGGCTAGCTTTACTCGAAAGGACGGCACTTTTTCCCCTCGTTTTGTTTTTAACTCTCATTTTTTACGTCAAAAAAAAATTAAATAAATAGCAGAATAGCATAAAACTATGGTTCATAAAGTCCTACGAATGTCTCATTAAATTTGCATTAGAAATAGAGAGAGAAATCAAAGGTTGTAACTTACATGATTAGGGATTACCCTAACGTCCTTTGCTAGACAACTTAGAAACCACGATTTCGACGGGTGCAGCATTGGAATATTGTAAAAAAAATTGCGTCGCTTTTTTGTTGTTTCAAGCTTGTCCTTACATAACTATGTTCCGTTGTCTCGTTCTTTGCTAAAGCGGTTGCCGTCTAAACCGTTTCGTGACCTTCAAGTACCTACAATTCACGTCCTTCTGCGCACGATCGTGAGCTAGGGTATCAACTTTGTATAAGCCAAATAGTTAGCGTGCTTCATCGAAGCCGGAAACAGGTCTCAGGTGTCTAAGGCGACCAACGAGTCTGATAACGACCTGAGATACGCTTGTATTAAACGAAACGTTTAAGTTAACAAGGTCTTTTATAGGAATTTAAGATGCTATCAGCAAGTTGTTGGTCTTTTCCGTATTTTCAGTGCTACAAAAATAATTTCTGTAAGTCAAAGTTATTAATATGTAGAGAATTGGTTTTTAAACAGTCTAAAAATACCTATGTCATTTGACATGACGTTTGAGGCTCACATGCTTCGTGCCTCACTAAACCAAACAAAGCGACTAACTTTAATCTTGGTTAGATAAGGACCATTTGCGACGAGAGAAATCGGGAATTTCAAAGAAAGCAACTCGGTGAATGATGATTTGGACTTGGAATTGTTTTCCTATCTTCGTGGTTTTATGGCGTGTGTTAGTGCACGAATTGACTGGAATCCGGCAGAGAAACGTGCAAACATTTTGACACATCTGGAAGTTAAAGTTGAGAAATTGGTCAAGCCAACCATTTCAAACAGCGAAAATACCAAAAAAATCCCAAGAATTTAGAAAAGAGAGAACTAATTAATGAAAATTAAACTGGAAAATATGAGAGTTTTCATTTTTTTGATTTCGTGTGGCAGTGTTTGCATGAGCGGGTAGAAAGCTACTCCTATCCTTTCTAATGCAGATTTTATCAAAATAATCCCGTAGTTGAAAAGTTTATCTCAATTTTCATAAACAATGCGAATTTTTATGCTATCGATACGCTTTAAAGAATCCGATGTAGGGAAAATGATGTCTTTGCAAGAACAGTATACGATTATAAGTGCTCCGCTCTCGCGAAGCCGAGTTCCCGCCAAAATGTAAGTCTAGAACACGTGACTAGGTAACACAATTAGCCGAAGAATTGACGTTTGAATGGCATTACTGTAGGGTGAAATGAAGTGCGAGTTTAATGATATTGTACAAATTACCGAAGTCAAGAGTCACATCAGGTAGGATTAAGCTTTTATCTCTGGCTCAAAGATAACGTCGATTATAAGGAATATTGGCTCCATGCAAGTTCGTGGGAATCAGTTTAAAAATTTAACATTCCGATTACAAAAACTCTCACGATTAGAATACCAACAGTCGTTAAAAATACTAAGCTTCTAACTGTAATTTTTACTAACACATCTCCTCATTGCCCTTTCAATCCATTATATATCGTCAGTGTCAATTTGCAAACATACACCGAAGCTGACCGAAGAAGCTTCTGGGTAATCATAATTCAGCCTGGTATAAGCATGTAATTTTAATAAGTATGATTATTATATGACCGTGAATCTTAGAGCCTGGACACTAGCAAATCGAGCAATCTGATTGGATAGATCGCATCGCGGACTGGTCTAGATTCTCCGGTATTAACCGGTCCGATCGCATCTTAATCTTACGGCGAAAACATTTTGTCCTTTTCAATGAAAAGTGGTCATATAATAAAACTCTTATCAACCGAGCTCGGTCGGGTACAGACCTCGGTCAAGATTATCCCGTACAGACCTCCCGCTCGGTTAATAAGATCTAAATATTTTCCCAAAATCAATTTTAACTTTAGCTCCTAGGTATTATTATTTCAATTTTGCAACTTAGAAATGCTTCTGCTTTTCACAATCATTATTATTAATTTTTAATTAATATCAATTTTTAATTAGTATTAATTTTTGATTAATATTAATTTTTAATTAATATCAATGTTTGACTAATATTAATCTTTAAATTCAAGTCCATATGCATGATTTGGATTCGGTAGTATTAAGCTGCTGTGTAGAAAAATTAGTGATTATTTAAATTTCTCATTGTTTTTTATTTGGTGTTTATTTCTGGCTAAATTAAGGACTTTGAAAGAAGCTAAACTTAGATATTTTTCCAGTTGCAAAATCTTTGAGATGGCATTCAGCTGTTGGATGGTAGTTGACGTTGTGTACTCTCTCTGTTGACCTTGTGATCTACAAGTTTCGCAAGAGTTGTAACTACGAAGTTGACGATTGAGTTGGAACTGAACATCTTGCAAAATTAACTCAACAAAGAATGCTAGGAACGTATCCTAGAGTTCTGCATTCCATACCTTATACAATACAATGGGAAAGTAAATATATAGAGAGAAGACCGGCTCTAAGTGAAAAAGTGGCATTAGGTTGAGACAACTTGTACTTTTTAGCCTGTTCGAGCTGCTAAGCATCATATTGGCTGAATTAATAAGACATGAGTGTCGAATATTTCCCTAGGAGCGAATGTCGAAACAATAGATTGCTTTACATCCTGTACATAGTTAATATTACCATCAGATCCATCAGTGTTACCAGTGCTCAGTGATAAGGTTGTATTCTCCAGGGCTTGAAGTAACTAAAGACTTGACCGCCATGTTGGTTAGTAAGACAATAGAAACAATGATAAAACTTATCTTTGTTTTTGACTTTCAGAAACAAACATGGCGGCTATGACGTCACAAGTTCAAAGTATAATACAGAAGGGACCTATGATTTTGGCGCAATAAAGTTCAACATCAATTCCAATACTAACACTGAGCCATATTCTTAGTTACAGCTTAGGAACTAAATATATTGATTACCTCTTCAGATTCCCCTTTGAGAAATTCCATATTAAAGCGCCAGGATCCCATAGGCAAGTGATAGAGAAAATGGGTAGCGTTTCCAACATTAGCCGCTATGAATTACATGTATAAGACACTTTATCAACATTTCAAGACTTATCTTCTTGCGAATCAATTGACTAATCGTGACTCCATCGCTGTCAGTGTTGACTTTAGATAATAATATTTTCACAAATTACAATTTAAAGCAGTTTGTCTGTTTATTTAGTTTTGAGCAACAATTTGCAAAGGCACAAGGATTTTATCTGGGTCGTGAATCAAAATAGGACGGCAGTGTGTGCTGCTGATCTGAACCGCCTTTAAAATTCATAATTTGGTCGCACACTGCTTGGCCCAATTTGGCTTTTCTGAATGGGTTTTCCAGTTTTCCACCCTCTGCAAAATGTAACAAACTATATTCCAATCAGACTAAATTGTAACTCTAATCTCCGGAGACCTGATTGGCTCGTTCCCCCTTGGAAGGAAAGCAAAACCACAGAATCGTGCCACTATGACCTTCTTCCTCTCCACTATGAACCAAGAACAATTTCCTTGAAATTAAATTGAGTTTGTCAAGGGGCCCGCAAGCTTGGATATTAAGAATATCAAATATGTGCGTAGAACTATATCTAACGTTTTGATTCTGCTAACATTGCACAAATTTAGCAACACCCGTCAAATTGTCACCAAATCAAGGCGAGCAATTAAGGTATATTTTTTCATCATTCAAAATACGTCATATGGCGAAAATAAAATATTGTTATAACATCCAGATCGACAGATTATGAAGTTTCTTTTGTAACTTAACCTCTCGAAACTTGGACAAAAGTATTATTTTTGTTTTAATTAAAGATAAGGGTTAAGCAAGGGACAGTCTTAATGGAGCCTAATGTTATGATTTACTTTATTCATTTTATCCATTAGTATATGGAAGAGCACGTTTTTATTAGGCGGATGTATGGATGTATGGATGACCTTGCATTTGCCAACAATAAATAAGCTTGTTATGTTGTCACAGGAAATGCGACCGGACAGCATTTATCATTTGTTTCCTTTCTTCATCCGATCCATGCATCCATTCATTCATTCATTACATCCATGCATCCATCCATCCATCCCTCCCTCCCTCCCTCCCTCCCTCCCT
>NW_022261643.1:36382-68301 GCF_009602425.1 Actinia tenebrosa
TGGATTCCAAGAGTGAGACATATTTTGAGTTGAACTCAATCTGTGGATTTCGGGCGGTGTCCATAGTTCGCGCTAACGCAAAACGTGGACAGAAATAGCCCATGGTGATGGAGTCCACATTTTGAGTTGACGCAAAATATGGATTCCAAAGAGTGAGACATATTTTGAGTTGAACTCAATCTGTGGATTTCGGGCGGTGTCCATAGTTCGCGCTAACGCAAAACGTGGACAGAAACGCATATAAAGACTTTGTGTTAGATAGCGGGATTTCTGTGTGTAGTGTGCCGATCACATTAATTCCGGCACAGGTAAGGATCACTGGCGTGTAAAAAGCGTGCTCTGAAGTAATTTGAAATTAACTCATTCTTGTATTAGGCGTTTGAAGTATGATACATATATTCAACTACAGGAAGCTATATAGTTTAAGAAATCCTAGAATGGTTCTCACTATGCGAAAGATGTTAAACTTGGAATTTTTAGCCTAAACACTCAAATTTTGGCAATTTTAATAGCGTATATATATTTCTTTTATAGAAAAAAAGTGCGAACGAAAAGGGAAAAAAATCGGATCCCTTCGTTGTGAGGGGTTAAAACCCCCAGTAATAAATGGTTATAAAGCCGCTTTCCGGTACTGGTTTAATGCATTTGGACATACTGGGCCCTACGAAGAAGTAGTGGAGAAAGATGAAGAGGGCAAGGTGATTGGAGTAACACCAAGTGGCAATCCGATGTTTTCTCCTGGTTAGTTTACTAATTATAAGCATTTAGACTATGTCAAAATAAAGTATACCGTATTTACTCGACAGAATAAGTTTCTCACGTCTGAAACGGCGCTGTTATTTGACGGAAGCGCTTAAGTATTAGTGGGAGGCGCTTATTTAAGAAACGGACACAACAGTTGATATAAGCCGTTCTCAGTTTTGATTTTAATGGTATACAGTTACTACAGTATTTAAAGTATTGTAGGAATTGTGAGACGAGAAGGGGAGACGTTTATTCGAGGAAGGTGCTTATTAAAAATCTTGGCCCAAAAGCCCGCTTACTCGGGGGAGGCGCTTATACTAGTAAATACGATACTCTGAAACTTTCAATCAATATTGTTTATGATTCATAATTGATGTAAAAGGCATATTAATGGAGTTTAATTTTCAAAGCATACAGATTAAAAAATATAAAAAAATACTGATGTCATTTCATATACACAAGCCTTTTTACCTAGCTTTTAACCCGAGTTTCAGGATCAAAGGAGAGGAGGATTGGGAGGGGGAAGAGCTGTGAAAAGGATAGCCCTTTCCCCTCCTTTTCTCCCTTTTGGGCCTGAAACTAAGGCTCGTAGCTTTATGTTTTCCGACATAATGTTATTGCTGTTACTTCGCACCGACATTGAAATATATTTAAAGTTTTATAATCTTGCGGTTGGAGCTACATATCGTCCCATCAAAAATGCTGAACTTTTTTCAGTATGCATATGTATCCMCATTTCAGGTGTGAAGCAAACAATCAAGCAACTCATCAAAAGAGCTAAGCGACCTTCAAAGAAAGAAACGCGTAGAGGTCGTCAGGCATATGAACCGAAGAAAGCCCCTCCATTTATGCTTGACGACCTCTACAGAATGAGGAACTACTGCTTAATGACAATAGAGGTGAAACAATGCTAATTACTAAGTTTTATCATATAATTATCCATGAAATACCTATGTTTCTCCTTTTCGAAAAACGGATATTTTCACGTGTGAAAATAACGTTATTTTCACATGTGAAAATATTGTTACCTTCCGTATTTAAGCTATTGGTTAGTTAGTTATAATAATGAAAAGCTTACTAAGTTGATTTTATGGATAAATATATAATAACCAGAATATTACATGGGCGCGCGGAGATACGAAATTTATCTTCTCGTGTTGAAAGTCTCCACTCTTTCGCTACGCTCACTCGTGAGAGATCTTTTCAACACTCGAAGATAAATTTCGTATCTCCGCGCGCCCATGTAATATCTTCTATATATCTTTCGAGGGAATTGAAAGTAACTTTGTTCGGCCATTTGATTTTTAGGGTTTATGTGGATTGTGGCTTTGGACGGTTACCTTGTTCTCATTTTCTTTATTTCTACGTGGTGAGGAGCCACTAAGACTGAAAGTCAAGCATCTCTCTTTTCCTGATGGTTTCGATCGTAAGTCCTTTTCGGTTTATCTTTCCCCGCAAAGTAGACGTACACGCTCAGTCTTCTAAGTGTTTGGACATGATGGGTAACTACATTTAGTAATTGAAACTTCAATAGGAATAGCATTTAACATCCCTGATACCTACACTGAAGTTAACATTCGAAACTTTAAACTGCATACATGAGCGTGTGGAGATAAAGAAAGGACAAGAAGCCATGTGGCGTGACCTGCTTTTCATTACGTTTTTTYCCCCTGCTTTTCATTGGAAAAAACATATTCTGTCTTTTTTTTTCGTTTTTCTTTTAGCAAAATCGGACAACATTCCTCATCGAATCGAGGTTAGAATTCCTTTCTCAAAAGCGGATAGACAAGCCAAAGGTATGCAATGATTTTCACAAACAAGTTATTAATTGCATTGATACTGAGTCTCACAGAGCATTTCATCGACCCTGGGCTTCCTGTGATTTCTCTGTTTTTAAAACGAACGAAACTATAAGCGTGAGCAACTAGTTGTGATTCATTAATATATTGTTTTTAACTTTTCCACCTTCTGCAGTCTAATGCTCAACCAGTTAAAAGTGAACATTATTCTAGCTATTTGCAATTCCTTTGCATCAAAATTGGGATGATTTGCGAGACTTTAAACGAAGTGGAAAGCATTAATTAATGTAGCAAAACTCCCCACCATTTCCTTAGTGTAAAGTTCCCTGTCATTGTACCAAAATTACCACCCTGTATTTTTCATTTTGTTTAATGCTACAATTTTCAGGTGTTACACTGACTCTTTGGTCAAACCCCTTGGATTCAAACCTCTGTCCTGTTACAGCCCTACTGAGTTGGTTTATGATAACAGGTAGGTGTTCAGTAAAAAGAATAAGCATTCTTTCTATGTGGTGTCCTTGGAATGCAAACAGTATTTGGAAGGACAGGGAGTATTGAGAGGGGTACGGACCAGGGGATCATTATATCCATCCCCCTTCAAGTAAGGGACAAATATGGGTTTGGGTGGGGGAAGGTGGGTAGGCTCCTAACAACCATGGCCATAATTTAAGTATTGAGCACTTCGATATGTTAACATAATTGGAATTGCTAATAGATACCACTGGATCCTCCTGTTCCATTTTTTATTCACTGGGCATGTGGAATTTATTTTGGTCTTTAAGTACTGAAGTATGCAAATGTTATTATTACTTCACTTTTTAGGCATCACTAAAGGACTGATTTTCCCCCGTATTGCAAGAAATAATCTAGAAGTCAGTTCTTCAAGAAGCTATCATGGTGTATCTTCATATAGAAAGACATTTGGCCAGGTAAGCAAAATTCACTTTAAATCAAACATAATAATTATGTAACTTGGATATCAGTGACATAATATTTTACCAACAGATGTGCCAACACCTTTTTGGGAAGCCATATACTACCCATTYAATAAGAAGATCGGCAGCTCAGTGGGCTGCTCGCTGTGGTGCCGATGACAGCACAATAAAGAGGGCAGGGCGATGGTAGGTCACACAGTCAATATTCTAATTATTGTTAATCGAAGTATTATGATCATCCGGGTGGATGAGCGGAAGTCATCTTCAGAGTCAAGTGAAGAATATTCATTCTTTAAGATGACTTCCACTCAGGTTGTCGAAATATCGGTCACATCAAACAGTCCTTCTCAGGACTACATCCACACAGATGATCATAATACTTCGATTAACATTCATTCAGCTGGGTTCAGACCGTTCTATACGATTCTAATAATTGGAATTCTCAATATAACATAAGTGCATTTTATTCTTTATTTTTCATCTACAGGAAATCCAATAGCTTTGAGCTGTATACGCAGGATGCCCGCGCAGAAATCATCAAACTGCAGCATGACAACCGGCCATCTAGTGACCACAAAAAGTGGATGTTCAAGCCATTGCGCTGAGAGTTTTGACTTTCAAGGACAATTTGAAACAAAATTTATTGAGCTGAAACCTCACTGGAATAATCTTAGTAGGTCCATTAGCCATTGGTTCAATTTTTTTCTCATGATTTTTAATCATGTCTGTGACGTYATAATCAAATATAACATTGCTCCATACATTTAAAGTTGTGATCAAAATATCGATATTGGAAAACGGACACCTAAACTAACGGAAATGAGTGTTAAATAAGTCCATTGTCGCACGTTTGAGATTCACAAAAGCAAAGTTAATATAGAAGTAAAAATTAATCAAGAATTCACAAAGAAATGTAAATAACGAGAGAGATTTTTGATGTTGAGTATGCGTTACAACTAGTTAGCCTTGATTCAAAATCCTTTAAAYCTATTTTTTTTCAAAATAAACGCGACCGGCGCTGCTCGCGACTCGTCTTGTTTTCTGTGTTTTGACTGCCGTCAATCAAATATGAAAACGGCTTGTTCTTGCAAAATCCTTGCTTTGTGAATTCTGAAACGAAGCAAACTTGTCTTTCTTTTTTTAATATTCAAACGGTTGAAACTTTAAGATCATTTTGAGCTTTTTTGAATGAAAACAAATCGTCCGAAGTTTGATTGGCGGCAGCCAAAGCACAAGAAAAAACCTTTTAAGTGCCAACTACACAGGTCGCGTAATTTTGAAAATAGGTGTCAAATGTAATAATTTCCACCAAAATATCCAGAAAAAAGTTGAACCAGCGGTTGGACCTTTAGATAAATCTAATCTAATACCTAACTATGCTCTTGGTCAGATACCCTTGGTCCTCTAGTGGAACCTGTGCTAATACTAGTAAACACGAAGAAGGCACATGGTGTAAGCTTCATAAAGAATCATTTCTTAAAATAATATAGTTTAACTTTTTAAAATCCACGATCTCTTGAAATTCCTTTGGTCAATAAAGTAACTACAACATGAACCAGGATGACACCCAACACATATACGTAAATAAGAAAACGATGCTTCTTTTATGTCGGACTCGGACGCTACTAGTCATTAAGTCTTGCAGAGATTTTTTCTTCTGTAAACCCAGTCTTATGGTACAATCATTTCAAGCTTTATAACTTACTTAATATTACTTTCTTGATCTTAAACGCATTTTTTTTCGTGGGGTTGCTGAAACCGCGGCGGAAACCGAGGACGTAGTGCTTTCGTCTTCGCTTTGATTTGAATCATCCCCATCGACTACCATTGACAGAATTTCATGAGCGGAACGTAGTTCTTGAGGGAGCTCTAGGCCAAGTTCTGTTCGGCATTCGGGGCATGGGGTTCCGCATTTATGGCAAACCGGCATTTGTTCGCCAAATAGTGGCAAGCAAAGTCCACAGTTATCCTCGTTTACTGGTAATCCTGACAAGACAGGATTCTTTCTTCGCCACTGATCCTGGCACCACTCAATAATTTTGGGAGTTGCTGGCTCTCCTTTCTTCCAGTGTCCCGTTTTCTCCGAGTATATATCTTCTTGCAGTCTATCCGTCAAATGACTGAACGCCTTTGCCTCCAAAAGCTTTATTAGGAGGTTTGCCACCACCTCATGCATGGCATATGTCATGGCGGGTTTCTTTCGTGTCCTTCCAGGCTCCCTCATCACAAGAAATTGCCAGATAGCAATATCATACAGCGGCCTGAGAAATTCGAGCTTTATAGCGCTCATGATGTTAAGAGAAATCAGACTAGAATACAAAAAATCACAAGTACTGTAATGTATGTGTTTGCATGTGTTTTGCCGCACGTGCGTAACCCGTTCAGTGTTGTTCAGTCCCCTGACGACCCCCGACCCAACTGTCGATAAAGGTCGCGCATGCGCTGCATTGGGCGCAAGTTGTTGAAACATGGCGAGTGGATGTGAAGATAGAGACACGATGCAAAAAAAACTTGAAAAAATCCCTTCTGATGTAATAGAATTGATGGACTTGGCCATCTATTCATTTGCATGCATTTCGGGTTTGAAATCCAGTGATAAAGTTAGAGGGAATCCAGTGGTGCTTGGCGTACTGGCCATGTTCTTCAAAATGTTGGAGGTGGCAAAGGAATCCACGCGGGGCGCATTCCAGGCAAGATTCGTAGATGCGACGGTGGATAAGCCTGGAAGATTCGAGAAAGCCGTTTGTTCCAGGCTAAAGTTAGCAAAGGCAAAGAAGCTGAATGAGACAGGACCGCCAGATATTCCATCATCTCTTCAAGAAAAGGTGGAAAGGTTTAATGAGGCAACCGAGCGCGTGCGGACGAAGTACTATCYACGTTGCTGGAGATGCCAAGAGAGATGTCGCTGTTGCGTACTTAGAAGGAAGGGCAAGCCCGTAGCCGCATTTGGCTCAGAGTAAGTTCCCAACATATGCATAATGATATATAGAATTTTCAATACCGAAATGTGGGGCATGTTAGGCAATGATAAACACCTTACTGCTGTCGCGGGCAGTGCTCACGTAGCGCGAATACTAAGGAACGCCATGCGTTCATGTCTTGTGCCGCCACCACTGCCTCTTCAAAGGGGATTGAAGACTGCGGGTCGAGTGTAACAGCGTCTCGCCACASCATGCACTGCCTGTCGGACTCCAGAAGAGGAATTTTTGGGGGAGACGTGCCAGGGCATAGACAACTTCACGCTTTCGTCCGCCATCTTGAATCAGGGCAAACTCGGCAAAATATATAGAAATCTGGATCACTTTGAATGTTCCCGTAACTCCGCTCAACTTTGATGGGTTTTCATAATTTAAACTTTAATAACTTAACCAGCAGAGTTAAGTACCAGTTGTCGGACTGAAAATAAGAGAAGTGTAAGTGTTTTAACTACCTTTTACGAGACGAGTGACGCGCATTTTCACACATTTTGCATGTTCTCGTGCCCATCGGTTTGTTATAAAAACAAAAATATCAATGTCTCGATTCGTAGATTTACAATATCCATCATATTAATAGCCATGAATAAGAAATAAAATATCTTTTCAAAAAAGGTAAGATTATGAAAACCCATCAAAGTTGAGCAGAGTTACGGGAACATTCAAAGTGATCTAGATTTCTATATATTTTGCCGAGTTTGCCCTGATTGACGAAAGCGCGAAGTGCCACTATACGCATGACATAACCAAGCCAGCTGTGTTGTTTCTGATGGAGGTAGATAAATATCAGGAAAAAAAAAAAGGGTGAGGATTGGAAGCACAGGTGGCTTAGTGTTTTGATCAGTTGCCTTTTCATTTACATAACATACCATAACAAAATTGAAAATGTCCATGATTTGAGAAACTACATGTATGAGCTTTTAATGTTAATGGGTAGCATGGGTGGTGTATGCGATAACACATTGGAGCAGTTTTGGTATGAGTGGGAAACTGACCATAACAGTTTCTGCAGAATCTTTAAATGGTATTATAAAAATTACGGTACAGACACTGTTGTTATGGTACGTACCGACTGTACTGTCTCCCACTCAAACTGCTCCATCGTCCACCGCTGTGGATTAAGCACAAATATTCCAGTATATATCAAGGTATCGGTCTTCAATTAAACTTCAATATTAAATTTAATTATTTATCAGTCTTGAAGTATTTCAGACATCCCTAACACCATTTGTATTTTTGTGTGTGTGTGTGTGTGTATATGTGTTACCTTATAATTACTGTAAATAAGTAGTGGCATGAAAAGTCAAACAATGAATTAAACATAGGTTTGGGTAACTTGTGGGTTCAAGCCCTGTGGACACCACTTGTGAGTCTAGTTTCCTTGTGTTGTTCTCTCCTCAAAGCTATGGTGGTTTAAATGCAGGGGTAGTGAGTGAGAGAGAAAATGTCCCCAACTAGTGTTAAAGCACTTGAATGACTAGATACTTTGAGACATTTTATTTAAATTTGCATCATATTTTTTCCTAGGTTGATGTCTCCATTCCTTTCCTCATTGGATGCGATTGCAGATGCAAAGGCATTCCTGGACCCAGATGAAGAAGAAGAACCCAGTATGCCAGATGGCTTGGAGGAAATTGCAGATGATGAAGCGGATAAGCTAATGGATAGATTCTTCAAAGAAGATATATCTGATGATGAGAATGAGGATGATGATGATGATGATGAAGAAGAAGATAGTAAAGACGATATGAGTGAAGTGGATGAGGATGCATGAATTTTCTCATTATGATAAAAGTGAAAGAAAAAAGATGATGCTAATTTCATTTCTATTTCATTTCATTCCAAAGTACACTTTGAAATTCAACAGGGTGATATTAGTAAAATTCAATTTTTTTTAAATATCGGACTAAATTTGACAAATATATTACTTTTTCAATGTTATTGTTTTCAAGATTGTCAGAATTAGAGTGGTATTCAAAAAACCCAATTACTGTTGTATGTGACACTTTATTAGTCTTTACATGTAATACATGTAATGGGTAACTACATGAAATATTATTTCATGCACAGTATTAGTTATATTGTTTCACAGGCTTTTGAAAACCACTCTAATTTCAAAATAGGAAATTAAACCTAAAGCAGTTCTAAAGTGGTTTTCATAAACATGTGAAACAGATACTAAATGCTTATTCCTGATATTCAATAAAATATAAATTTATTTACAACATTTCAAAATCTTGCTTTATTGATGGTGTTTCTTCTTGTAGAGTGCTCCATAAAATGAGATTAAAGTTATTACTGCCTAACAATTGTTATTTAGTACCTATTAGTCACCATGTTACTCAACTGGAACAATCATTTCTCAAGAGACCACTATTCTTTGTATAATAAATGTTCTGATAAACAAAATGGCATTTATGTTACCTTATTTTCTTTACTCTGGCAAGGTTTGACATTTTTGTGGTGCTAGATACTTGGAGTTATATTTAATGATTCTAGTAGTTCTTATGATGTGTTACTGAATACTAGTAAGATCAATATCAAATCTCTGAAAACCAGAAGATCACAGGTACATCCTCATGCCTTAACAATATGGCAACAATATTCTTAAGTTCATGCTTAAGCTTCATAATGATTCATGTACTTGAAGGGGGTTAAGGGAAGTTGTGGGTACCAAAAGTCATTAAAACCAGGTATGGGCTTCACTCTTTTACCTATTTAGGGGTAAAGCTTTGGAATACCCTTAGGGATGAGGATAGGGCCCAGGGCTCTAATATTAGCTTTAAAGCTAGTAGTTGAGTATGAATATTTTCATTTACATTTTATTTACCTAGAGAGAAGGCCAGGGGCAGATACAGAATTTTTCAAGCGGGGGTGGAAAAAAATTTCAATCAACCATAGGTCATTACACTTTATAATGAAATTAGAAAGGCACTAAAAAGGTATAGATTAGAAACAAATAATGGAAAAATACTGTAGCCAACAGAATTCGACAAGAATCAATCCATATAATAATACGTTAACACCTTTAAATGTAAATTTTTATATTTTCTTTTGAATCAATTCATTTTTTTAGCTATTTGGTTTGAAATCAGTTTATTTTTTTAAATTTAGAGGGATCAAAATGGGGGTGGAAATCCACCCAATCTACCCCCTGTATCCGCCTCTGAAGGCATTTAACCTGTGAAATAAAAAATACTAGTCAATGTGTAACAGTAAAATAGACACACACACAAACACACAAAAACAATGCAATTAAGGTCTACCAATGTGTATTAGTCTAATATCTATTACACAAGTTTGAAATGCCTTCACTCTATCTATTGTAATATTTGTTCAATTACTTTATATATCATAGGTTATATATGATGTAACTTTTTTTTGAAAAGGACTGCTCCACTGTGCTCAGGCAGGTTGTCAGAATTTGGCATTGGCTTGCTTAAGAAGGGAAGGGCCACTGTATGATTTGGCGTGCTGTGCACACCACACCACCAAACATCAAACTTCACTGCCCAGACACTAACCTGAATGATATATCGCTGCCTAGCAAGCTCTTGGCTGTCAGGTTTGCAAAGTTTTGGAACTGAAAAGGGATAAAAGAATTTTTTTTTTTAGCAAACAATTGGTTCAGGGTCATTTGCAACATTCCAAAATCCCACAGTTTTGCTCAAATTCTCAACTGCCACGGCCCATTTTCTATTGTTTTTTCCCTTTGTTTTTTGTTTTGTTTGCTTTCCCATTTTGCCCCTTCTGCATCCTCTAACCAATACTCAGTATAGGAAATTTGCAGTGAAATTACTTCTAAAACTATTGACGACTCATTTGGCTTGATGTTCAGTGATGTTACACAATTATTCTCAAGATCAAATCTTTTTTTTACCAACATGTGATGCTATGTTGAACGAGTATAGAGATATGGGCCGTATTTCGCGTCGACGCAAAATGTGGATCGCTTTACGCATCACAGCGCGAAATATGGACTTATTAGATGGACACATTGCGCGGTGGAACCGAATTATAATTAAATCTTTGCAGTTTTATTCGAGGCGTCTTGACTTTGTGTAACTCACCACAAAAAGCGTGGCATGTGATGCTATGTTGAACGAGTATAGAGATATGGGCCGTATTTCACGTCGACGCAAAATGTGGATCGCTTTACGCATCACAGCGCGAAATATGGACTTATTAGATGGACACATTGCGCGGTGGAACCGATTTATAATTAAATCTTTGCAGTTTTATTCGAGGCGTCTTGACTTTGTGTAACTCACCACAAAAAGCATGGCATGTGATGGTATGTCGAACGAGTATAGAGATATGGGCCGTAATTTGCGTCGACGCAAAATACGTGGATCCGAGAAATGTCCACAACTCGCAAAGTGGACTACCCTTGCGGTTATTCCTCTACATAAAAAAAGTCAATGTTTCACTACCATTGGTCATTCATTCATTAATTTAGTAGTACTTGGCGTTTAATTGGACAAGGAAACCGAAGGGGAGGTAGACAGGATGTAGGATAAAAGTCAAAAGGGACATTTTATTATTTTCTGGGTACAAGGGAAATCGTTTCATCTTTCAACTCTAAACTTTAAACAGAAATGTTGCATTAGCGCGAACTATGGGAGATCCACAGTTTGAGTTCAACTCAAATTATGTCTCACTCTTGGAATCCATATTTTGCGTCAACTCAAGATGCATGCGCTTCTGTCCACGTTTTGCGTTGGCGCGAACTATGGACACCGCCCGAAATCCACAGATTGAGTTCAACTCAAAATATGTCTCACTCTTGGAATCCATATTTTGCGTCAACTCAAAATGTGGACTCTATCACCGTGGGCTATATATACACCATGCGTTTCTGTCCACGTTTTGCGTTAGCGCGAACTATGGACAGACCCCGAAATCCACAGATTGAGTTCAACTCAAAATATGTATTAGGCCCAGGACTAACCTCGGATGTGATCTTAATTAACTTACCCATTGTTATTATAATTTTAATTGGACATGAAAATGTACGGGGGAACGCACGGACATTTGTTTGACATTTCTTTATACATATCCTTGCGGGAATCTGTTTTTCATTTTTTTTTTCTCTCTCTCTGGCAGCATTCACAATACGCAACGCTTTTTCCCGCGCCGTCCAGCCCGGTTCATCTTCGTTGCTCTCGTATACAGCACATTGATTGCAGGTCGAAACCAAACATATTTCGTTTGGTCAAAACAAAAACTACAAAAGACTCAGGAGTCTCGTCTCGTGGTAATGATTTTCTAAACGCGGACATATTCAGTTAGAGTGGTTTTGTAATTTATTTTCGTATCCATAGCTCCTCGGTCTCGTTCATCACTCATTTTTGTATGGCACATGCTCGCCAGGAGGGGAGGGGGGGAATGTTTTCACGACTTTGCTATAACTCATGCGGCTTGCATGATTTATTTACTATTTTGCATAATTTATGAATTTGGTTCGTCTCGTTTTTAAAACGGCGTCCGTTTTGGCTTGTCGAACATATGCTGGACTCAAACCTATTCAATAGGTTCGTTCTCAATTGCAGCAAACGTCGTACTAGGCTTGAGCCTATTTCAAATGTAATAGGTTCGACTGAATTAAGCTCATGGTTAGTTCGACGTTTGCCCTGGGCCCAACTCTTGGGAATCCACATATCTTGCGTCAACTCAAAATGTGGACTCTATCACCATGGGCTATACACCATGCGTTTCTGTCCACGTTTTGCGTTAGCGCGAACAGACCCCGAAATCCACAGATTGAGTCCGACCCAAAATATCTTACTCTTAGGAATCCATATTTTGCTTTGGCTCATCGCACGAAGCTGCGAAAGAAAAATGATCCATCTATTCAAACAACCAATGCAAACTCTTTATTAAGAATGTACACCGTACTATAAAACTATAAAATATTTAGTCACTAATGACTTGAGTAATCAATTAATCCGTTAAAAAAACAAGTCTATTTGTCTATTTTTGATTGTTGGATGCCTATCGTTTTTATTGCTTTTATCGACGCTATTTCGTACTTTAGTGCTTGCGTTTGAAGTGTACTATACCTATTAAATCTATATTTGTACTATCACTCGATCATAACATTCACAATGGCACAAATAGCGTTTTGTGGTTGTCGCTTGTGTATTTAATAAACTAAAAACAGTAACGTTATCACATACTATCTTAATTGTCGTGTCTATAAGCAGGGGCGGATCCAGAAATCGGAAACTTCAAAAGAGCTTATTTTAAGAAATAAAAGCCGTCAGCTGTTTCTAGCTTAACCTTCCATCCCCAAATCCGCTCCTGATACACTCCCTGAACTAGTAATATTGCTTTATAATATTGATTTATAATCTTGCAATATTGCTTTATAAAAGGAAAGAAAAGAAGTACAAAAACTATTTCTAGCCTTAATGAAACCATTGCAATTGTGTAAAAAAAATCAAAGTATGCTATGTTTATTTATAGTTAGCTAGTCATTTGCTATTTCAGTAATGTCAAAAAGTCGATCAGTGGCGAATCCAGGCGGTCAAAGGGGTCCACGGAACCGCCTTTATAAGATATAGTACACTTAATATAATAATCTTTTTATGAATGAAAGTCAAACCTATTGCAAGAGCTTTTAACTGTATGACCGCCATTCACAGAAAACCTTAAACATTAGAGACAAACAGAGACCATGTCTGCCATTTCTGTCTATTGTGTTTTCAGGTTGAGTCACTGACGTTCAAAATTTTTAATTTTAGTGTCCTTTGGACGATAAAATTTTATATAAATTTCCAGGTTTTACTTCTTTGTAGAGAAGTCGGACTTGRTCCACATCAAAGTTACAAGACTTGAACACATTGTAAACCTTTTTTCTTTGGTTGAAGATAGAAGAATGGTTGCCACTCTTTCCCCCTGGCCTCCTCATCCTGGCTGTCCACACACTTAGTGGTGGACAGTTCCTTGCGCCAACTTCCCATATAACCTTTACATCTTCTAAACTCTCCACATTTCTTGGGATGTGCAATTCCCTTAGCCATTCCTCTATAGCTTGGTTTGCACAACCATATTTCTTGTAGATTTTGACTGTCTCTTTGTCAATGATTGATGATGGTTGTGGCAGTGGTACGGACGGCTGTGGTACGGACGGCTGTGGTACGGACGGCTGTGGTATGAATCGCTGTGGTATGGATGGCTGTGGTATGAATGGCTGTGGTACGGACGGCTGTGGTATGGATGGCTGTGGTACGGACGGCTGTGGTATGAATCGCTGTGGTATAGATGGCTGTGGTATGGATGGCTGTGGTATGAATGGCTGTGGTGTGGACGGCTGTGGTATGGATGGCTGTGGTACGGACGGCTGTGGTATGGATGGCTGTGGGATGGATGGCTGTGGTGTGGATAGATGTGGTATGGATGGCTGTGGTATGGATGGGTGTGGTATGGATGGGTGTGGTATGAATGGCTATGGTGTGGATGGCTGTGGCGTGGATGGATGTGGTATGGATGGCTGTGGTATGGATGGATGTGGTGTGGATGGCTGTGGTGTGGATGGCTGTGGTGTGGATGGCTGTGGTGTGGATGGATGTGGTGTGGATGGCTGTGGTATGGATGGCCGTGGTATGGATGGCCGTGGTATGGATGGCTGTGGTGTGGATGGCTGTGGTGTGGATGGATGTGGGATGGATGGCTGTGGTATGGATGGCTGTGGTATGGATGGCTGTGGTATGGATGGCTGTGGTATGGATGGCTGTGGTATGGATGGCTGTGGTATGGATGGCTGTGGTATGAATGGCTGTGGTATAGATGGCTGTGGTATGGATGGCTGTGGTATGAATGGCTGTGATATGAATGGCTGTGGTATGAATGGCTGTGGTGTGGATGGTGGCTGTGACATTAATGTAGATGTAGATGAAGATGTTGATGTACACGAAGATGCAGACAAAGATATAGATGCAATTGGGTTTTGCAACATGCTAATGAATAGTGATGACCAGTGGGCTATTTGAAAAGCTACATGTTGTGTGTCTGCAGCATTGGTGTGCTCAGGTAATGTGGGAATGTTTGCAGTAAAGCGTTCAAGTTTGGATGAAATGTCAGAAAGTGCATTAAGAATGTCTTGCGGTGAAGATGATGAAGGTGAAGATAATGAAGGCATTACTGGTGGATGAGATGATGCACGTGGCTGTTGTGGGAAAATTATGGAATTCATGGAGAGGTAGCTATTGATAATGGATGATGTGGATAATGCATCTGATGTCATTTGTTCTTTGACTTCAGCAATATCTTGCTTTGAGGACAATTTCTTCAGGTATGAAGTGAATATCCCTTCCTATGTAAAATTGAAAAGTGAACATAAAAAAATAGGATTATAAATTCTAATAAAAATAAGAAAAAGTAATAAGTGTATTTTGAACGAATGCTCACCTCTTTCCCCTCATTATCACTGCTGCAGTATTCTTCATTGCTGGAGTCATCAGTATCCTACAAGCATAAGCAAATATATGGATTAATGTTTTGGTCATATATAAATAACTAAATTTCCACTGTAAATCCTGTAAAGGTCCTACAAAATTTAACAACACTTTTCTTCTGTATCAAAATATAAATTAAAGTAACTGATTTTACAACCACAAAACAGGAATGACAACTTGCATAACTACATGTTAAGTTATTCTTTTCATTTTATCAATAGCCAACATTATGTTGCAGATTCTAATTTCTATTCGCAATTAACATTAACACATTGTAGCTCTAAGTAATATTATAAACATTTAACCAGTGAGGCCTTCTGGAGTGCTCAATAATATTATTGTGTACTCTATCCATAAACCCATACAATTGATTTATACAGAATTTTTGTAAAACGCTACCAAAAACTTGAAAGAAATACATCTCTCTCATAATGGCTGCTAGGTGCATGCAAAAAAGTTAAAAGCACTTAAAAAGTTACAAGAGTATTGACCATTTGTTTTGGCTTGAATTCACGCTCTTTGCCTTGGTATTTAATAAGCAGCTTAGCCACATTTTAATCAAAATTGAAAAAATTTGGGGGTGCACTGCCTATCAGCAGCCAATATGAGCGGTGTATACACCTAACTGAAAAAACTTTGGCAATGTCAAARCAAAAATCAGRCATGACKGTTCCAAAAWTAATGTTCTCCTCTAACAGCTACTCTTAATTAAAACTTTCTCAAAAATTTTCTCAATCTTTCATTAATGCATGAAATACATCATTTGAAATATAAGCTTACATTTTTTTCTGATACTGAATTCCTAGATCTACTGCTTTCATAACATAATAAAATTTTGTCATATTTGCCTCTCAACATTATTTGTTGTTKAACATGGCCCTTGCCCTTTTATGCACTTACTTGATCTTCAGAGGAGGAGCTAATTTCTGTATCGCCAACAGGACCCTGGAAAAAATGTAATATCATTTTATTAAATTCTGTTTCAGCTAATAGCATGTAGGTGAAAAGCATTTGCTAAAAAATTCGGAGTCTCGAATAGAAAGATAGTAAAATAAGAACCAAACTAACAATGCTGGTCGAATCACTTCAGCTTTATATCTTACCTGAGAGCAGTTGATTTCTTCAACCTCCGTGGACTGGCTGGTCTTTTTCCGAACTACCAGTCATCCCACAGAGGGTCGGAAAGAAATTCTATGTGCTTTGGTTTCCATATGATGGCCAAAAAAATCGTTCAAGCGATCGCAGCAAACGCTATTGCCACCAAAACTGAGATAGAAAAAGTTCGGTTATCTCGCTGGAAGATTTTTTGGGCTATCTATTATGGAAACCAGGCTTACTATACGTTTCACAAGTTTACTCATATTTTCAACAAATTTGCATGATAACGAGTCATCATTTAGCTTACTGTAAAAACAAGAACATTATTTTCTAAGTTTGTAGTTTTCAGTATCTATCGTATTTACAGTCATGAATAAATAGCGTACCATATTAAGCTTACTCCATATTTAAAGCCTTAATGAAGTGATTTTGAATAAGTTTACTTACATCTTCTCTCTCTGAGTGTGTCGTGGAAGGAATTCCAGATGTTGATGGCGTTTGATCGTCAGTATTAATTTCCATTCTAATGATAATAAATCGAGAAATCAAGACCGAAATCCAAAAAGTGTAAACGATAGAAGGGTTCGCATGTGCATTTATCACTGAGCCTCCTGGCCTTCTTTTTGTAGATGTAGGAAAGTGACGTCACCAGTAGTAATTGTAGGATTCCTACAGTCCATATATGGAAGTGAAAAGGAAAGAGATACTATTTTTTTTGCTATCGAGATACGTCCGCTAATGAGTGATTATTTATCTTTAGAGACATAAAATACTTATGCATACAGTAAAATCGTCAACACAGGATACAACGGAACACCGTACAGCAATGGTACGATTGAAGACATATGGTGAACCAATCACAATGCGGAAGCTACAGCTAAACCAATCAAAATGCTCGAAACGACACGACACGGTCATGGTATGTATCGCAGTTTCGCACTGTGATGCCGTACGAAATCTAAAAAAATACAATTTTGAAGATACCACCCATACAAGCTGCTGGATGAGCCCCCTGCCTAAATAAAGTTAACATCTTCATTGACATTAAAAAAGGTTCTTGCAATACAAGCATGTGATTTGGAATTTAGGCGCGCAAAGAAATAGCAAAACAGTAAAGAATCCAAGTATTTCTAATTATCTCTGGTCAAAACGAAATATTTTTCACCAACAATGACGCGGAAATATGCTATTTCTAAAAGTTTATTGGCTAACTGAACGAGACAAGTGCCAGTATTGGAGAGAGGTGTGTGGTTTTAAAATAAACAGTACCCGTTTCACAATACAAGAGAAATGAAACCTTTCCTATAGGACGTTTGCATGATGRCGTCACTGACCTCTACTACCAGACTCCCTTGCACTCTTTCTTTTATTCAGTTAATTAGCACCAATTGTCTAACTATTGTCATAGGGAAATACAAATTTGAATAAGAAAGAAAATTCGCGAAGCATTATGGTAGTGGGAGTCAAATGACGCCATYATGCAAACGTCCTATATGGATCGGGACATAAGAAAGGTTTGCGTATAATAGTGATCTCTTTATTATTCTCAACAATTAAATGAGTCTCCGTAATAGAGAGGTGTCCATCTTATATATAAAAGATAGAGGTCTGTTTATAAGGCAATTGTTTCCCACGGGTCCAAGAAGTCAAGTTTGAAGTAGGGTGGACTTGTGCAGTTTGTTTGATTTCGTTGTTACTTTGTTTGTTTGTTCGTTTTTAATTCTATTTCACTTAATTTTTATTTTCACAACTAAAATATTTTTCTTACAATCACAATCTTAAAAGTTATGAAAAAAAATCATTAAGAATATTTACAAGATTTTCTGTAATTCATTGCACGTGATTATTTATATCAACTACACTAAATTCTCATCATAAAAATTGTAAAACAATGTTAAAAATTATCATACAATTACAAATATCATTCAATAAAAAAATATTTAAAGATATAATGGCTCTTAAAAAATCCTACCTAGTGTTAAAAATGACCTTAATTCATAGCGAAGCAATATTAAATAGCTAAATAGAGGGGAAAATTATTGCAATCTTTAGTTTATTGAAATGCTCCTCCAGGGGTGTGTGTTATTGCTTGAATTCATCAACGAATCGCTACACCCCCTGTTAGGATTTTTAACTTATTATTGTTCTGAAGCCAGTGCAAGTGCAAATATTAATATTAATAATTAATTAATGAAGCCAAATTATTAGATTTTCGTAAATATTGTAATTAAATAGCATTAAAGTGAGCATTGAATTGAATTTTAAATATTTTTGAAAAAGGTTATCTTGGGAATAACAAAATAGCATAAAGTCAGCACGTTTTGCACCTAATATATGCCGCTAATTCTTTCTTTTATTTTTAATATTAAAACCTAAATGATAGCACCTTATTCACTATGCATTCGCAGTACTCAGTATTTTGTACGATAACCTTTTTCAAAACAAAGCTATAAAATTGTTGGTTTGCAAACGAGACGTGGCAGCCATGTTGGTTGTTATAACAACCAACATGGAGGCCATGACGTCACGAYAAGAAAACTTCCAAAATGGCGAGCGGCAGAAGTAGAATCGGGAGAAAACCGATAGCTACCTAATGCAAGCAAATAAGCACAAATAAGCTTATATAATATATATTTAAATACGACCCAAATCCCTAGATTATATAGACCAGGAGTGATTCGTTTGAGAATATTTCGAAAATCAATTTGAATTCAATTGGTGTACACATTTAAATAATATCATCACTAGATGTGGAATATCTCAAACGAACGGTCCCCAACTAACTGCTAAGATAAAGTATATGAGTAAATATATGAGTATGGCTTCCTCTTCCTTAAAAAAGTAATTGAAATATAATGGTATAATATAAAAGTCTATAAAAATGAATTAGATCTATCGAAGAGGAACTAGCTGTTTCAAGTTTTCTTTTTTATTGGGACTGCGTGAGTAGATAGGTAACTGAATCCYGAACAAAGCGGGCACTGCTTAAGGTGCCCGTATTATTCAGGTTCACTCACGGCATATAGATTGTTAAAAAAGGTTGTTTAGAGCAGTTCAAGACAGCAGTGTCTTCAACTTTGTTTGAGGTTACTTACTGATCGTTTACACGAAGGTAGGGCGACCCAGGTGTCAGGGATAAGTCTTCCCTCAACATAACAAAAAGCAAGAATTATTCCTAGTAATAGGGTTATCCTATCTTCATGTTAACGACTTCATAGAGTACTTTTCTTGTTTCCGAGATCTTACGGCAACTAGACCCTTCTCACGTTTTGGCTTTCGTCCTTACATAAGTACGGACTCAGAAACATGAAAACAGTTCTGAAGATCGTTTTGTAGAGTTTTTAAATTTTTTTTTTTTTTTTAGATTTTTAGGATATTTTTTAAGAAGACATTTTGTATTCAGTCAACCGAAGTCAAGCATCGTTATTTTATCAAGATTTGTTTAAAGAAGGTAGCACTGAACCACATTGCTGTARGTCATTCTGATTCTTATGTAGCCTATATGTCTCTAAGCATCGTCTAGCACGTTTGGGCCACTACTTCTTTTAAGACAAAGAGTAACAGACAATAGTCTGTTTGTCCAATATACCAATAAACTTGTATTTTGCTTTTTATAGAAGCTACTGGTTGTTAGTCATTCCGAGGTAGAGAAAAGCTGGGTCGAGTTGGCTTGCATTGCATATTGGGGCTGTTTTAGCTATTTTTAGCTATTTTGCTTCAAAATATGAACAGAGTGGTTTTACGACAGCCGTATTTTAGAAAAGAAACAATACAATGTTTTTTGCATGAAAAAATACCTCTTTTCCTCAAGGGAAAAATATATATGGCTTTGCCTTACGATATGACTGCCGTAAAGCCACTCTATATTTATATAGCTCTAATACCGACTTACCTCTTGTGAAACTATTTGAGCTTCCATTAATGTCTGAGAATACACATTGGCTATCAATAGACCTCGTTTTCATGTCACATTCCTAATATCTYAAAAATATCTTACTAATATTTCTGATCAAGACCTTCCAATTAGTGTTAGCAAATTATGTGCGAGAGTTAGATATTTAAAGTTCCAAAATAAGTTACCTAAATTAGAGGTAAATATGATTATGCTAACTGATTTTTATGTACAAAACTGGTTTAAACTGGTTGATCCTGTTTTTCAGGATTAATTTCCTCACATCGAGGATACTTTTCTATGGTCAACGACTACGCGTTGATAAGTTCCTTTGATTTTTTATATCACAGAAATTAATGGATTAACTGTAATTATTAAAATGATGACTTTTTTTGGTTAAGCCTTTTTTGCGACTTGGGCGAACAGCGTCTTCATGCCTTGTGAGCATGCGTCGTTCGTTTCCATGAAAGGATCGAATTCTTTCATATATTATATACCTAATTTGTTATATTGATCCTAACTATGTGATGACAATCAAGATATTCTTGGGCACACCCAGACGTCTATCAAACATTTCATATTTCCAGAACCTGTCGCAAAATTTGACTGTCCTCTACATGTACATAGATACACTTTTTCTCCTCGTGAATTCGTATTAGATGACAGGTTTGTTTCGTCTCCTCTGACGGTCGAGCAAGAGGCTCCTACCACTATTTTGTTCTGCAAGTATATACGGTATTAATGAAAGTTAACCTCTCAATAACAACAACATTAAAAAAGCAGTTCGGTTAAAAATCTATCAACTTAATTTGTCAGAATACACTTTCTTAGCATGAGCGTAATGTTTTCCCATTTCTTTTCCAATTTCGTCACTCTCTTGAGAATACGAATCTTTCAGTTTGTTTAAGTCATATCGATAGATTCATGTATCCTTTCATCATTAAACAAAGATAAGATACTCTAGGGAATGATCATGACATCGGTGGTCTGAAATTATCTGAAATGGAAAAACTTTATGCTAAAATGGCCCAGTGGAAAAATCAGAAATGCCTTCGTATAAATTTTTAAGAATAATTTACCATTGGCTCAATAAAGGTGACAAAATAATCAGAAGGTGCACCACTAACGCCAATAGACTCTTTCTGTTGGTGCTGACATTGACTTAGATTTCCAGCGCCTGGTGTACCGGGGATACCTCTTGGACCCTGAGGTCCGGGGGGTCCTGCGGGTCCGGGGGGTCCTGCGGGTCCAGGGGGTCCTGGTGGGCCAGCTAGTCCTGGCTTCTTATTATTGGCCGCACTTTTAATACTGTTGATCTGCAAAGAAAGTAATATCTTCAGAAAGAAATATCTTATATAATTATTGTATATAGATTTCGTATAACCCACCATCTTATTCAAATTCAAGGGGAACTTTGTTGTTGTTTTGTTTGTTTTTCCATCCAGCACCCGGCAACATTCCATTGGTATGATGAATATTTCTGTTTTTGTCGTTGATGAGGGTAACGTGAACAGGTCTCATTCACTAGTAACCTTTTTGGAAACACTACGCCAGGCCGACCTCACTGCTGGCACTGAGGGTGGTCACTGACAGGGTTTGTTGCGTCTTCAGTTGTTCTTTTACGTCCCCAAATTAGAGACGGGACCGCCATTTAACGTGGTCATCCGAGCCACGAGGGAATCACAGTCCCCAGTGTAGAGAGCCAAGTTCTTTACACCATACGAATTTTACCCCTCAGTCAGGGCTTGAACCACTGACCTCTGGAGTGAAAGTCGAAAGCGCTAACTTTGCATGAATGCATAATTGTTTTCTTTTTCATTTCTTGTGTGGCGTTATAGTGATGGTTTCCCCAAAGCATAGTTAATGGGGGGGATCTATTAACTAAACCCCAAGCAAAAGGGTCTTTTCGAAACAAGATAAGAGCTGTACATCGTTTCTGTTCGTAGAAATTTGTGGGAAAAGTACATTTAGGGGTAAACTTTACATTTCCGAAAATTAGTATATGCCCAAGACAGTTTTACTGTAAGATTTTCTACCTTTGTCATAAATGTAGAGTTCAAATGATCCACTTTATTCCTCATTTCTCCATTTACAGACTTGAGGTGGCTCACACTTGTGTTCAAGAATACTTCAACATCTTTTGCTCTTTTTAGTGACGTATCTACTTCAGCATCCTTTTGCTTGAGTGATTCCAAAGATGTCCTGAACTCCACTTCAGAATTACTTAACTTGTGTACTTTAGACTTGATCAACGAATCGTTTAGACTTAAGTAATTCACTGCCACAGCAAGCCCAATAACCTTGGCGCTCACTTCTTGGATGTCGGTGGCTTTGGTCTTGTCGCTTTCTTTGAGTTTTGTTAAAGAGGAATCGAGTTGAACTTGTTTTTCGCGAAGTTTTTTCACTTCGGTCGTTATATTTTGCTTAAATTTATTTGCAGACGATTCCTCCTTAAAAGATTCAAAGAGGGAAATCAAAAAGTTTAAATTTATAGCAATTCGCGATCAAGATTAGCTTAAATAAAGCTTCTTYGCTTTTGTAATTTTTTGCCATTTCACACCACATGTCATTCCCTTGAGTATCATTTCTTTGTTTAACAGTTGCACATGAGAAGACACATGAATACGGATACAATTCAAGAAAAAWWTTTTTTTTCAAACTTCTCAAGGGCCGTGGTCTAAAATGAGAAATCATTACAAGAGGTATATTGACGTTTGATGTAGAAGTAGACAATCAGTGATGTATACCTTTGGACCTTCAGACTGACCTCCCAACTTTGACTTCAGTTCCAGAATCTAATAAAGAACAAGTCATTTTAAGTAAAGAAAAATTAGAAATATTGAAAATACGCTAGGTGATCCACCTTACCTCTTTTTGATGAATACGAACCAATGAGGACGTGATTGCCTCTCTTGCCATCTGACGCAAAAAATATATAAAAAAACATGAGTTATTCACCTGTATAAAAATAACTTATAACTCAAGTAATCTTGGAGTGCAAGAATGACTTATCGAATGTATTTTCCAAAACTTACCAGTGATGAAACGTTTCGTTCAAGCCTGTTGATTTTCTCGACCAACAATGATGTTGAGGAGGAAGGCTGGGTGATCTTTGTGAGGTATTTTTGCGAGGCGACTGGAAAAGAAAAAAGGAAATTCATGTAAATTCTTGCAACTTTACCAAAAATATAAAAAATAGACAGAAAGAAAGGAAGGAAGGAAGGAAGAAAGGAAGAAAGAAAGAAAGAAAGAAAGAAAGGAAGGAAGGAAGGAAGGAAGAAAGGAAGAAAGAAAGAAAGAAAGAAAGAAAGAAAGAAAGGAAGGAAGGAAGGAAGGAAGAAAGGAAGAAAGGAAGAAAGAAAGAATTGAGGTGATTTTAATACTGAATTGGAAAAAAAATCGAAAAGCGTCGCCTTCTTGTATCTCGATTTCCGCCACACRATCCCACTTGCACATTTTTGCGTGCGAATACATCTGCAAGTAAAACGTTATCTAAACAGTAAGAAAAGATCGATCGATGCACGCAAAGTTGCGTACCAAAATTCTTCAGTGAAAATCAAAAGCAGCTGTTTGACGCCGGTTGACTACTTTCCAACGTTAAAAATTTGGTCTTAGACATTTTTATTTCAAATACGAATTTGTGTTAGTGAATTGCATTAAATTTAGCAACAACACACCACAAAACAAATCACAAAACATCAATCTCAAATTAATTGTAGAAATATTCGAAGTATTAGAAGCACTGAGAGTTAAAGACGAAGGACTGGAATTGATTGCTTGTTTTATGTATCACATATCTTGGTTGTTCTTCATTAAGAGGCCCTATTCCATGTTGAACTGATTGCTTTTAGCTACTAGAGCTTATTTGCTGCGGCACTGTAACGTAGAAAGCCTGTGAAGATTTCTTGGTAAGAAAATGCCGCGAAAAAGTAGAACTTCCTACTTCTAACTCGTGCAACTATTAAAATTGGTTATGTATAAAAACAAAGCAAGTTTGTTCGTAAATCACCGCTGCTTTTTACTTCAAAACTATAATTTATTGATAATCTTAAAAGAATAAGATATGAAGGAAAGGGGGGGGGGGGAGAGATAATGTATCATGTTTAATGAAACAGATACCGTTTCTTGCTAAACACTTTGCTCACGAAAGCCGGCTGAGTTGAGGGTTGTGTGTATGAACCAATTCGAATGTATTAAAAAGTGTGTATGGATACAAGGCCCCACAAGCTTCTATCTTTAAAGCCTACCGTGTATACACTTATTTCAATAAAGTTAGTCACCTGAAAAGCTACAAAGCTGAGACTGACAAGGATTATGGGTAGATACATTTTACATGTCTCAACCGCTTGATAACTGTTGATGGACTTGAGATCTTCTACCAGTTAAAAGTTAACCTCCTCTGAGTATCCTCATCCTCTGCAGTTTGTGTCAAAAGCTTTGCTTGTTGGATATAAAACATTTCCCCATGATTCTCRGCGAGCACTGTTTTCTAGGTTTTTGGTGACTAATAAGTATGAATAAAGAGATATATCTAAAGACAAAGCAAAGATGAACTTTTTATCAAGAATGGCGCATGCCACGCAATCCCAATTTGTTTGCTTACATGCTTTCATTATTTTTTGCCGTTTTTTGTTTATACTTTTACATGAAGAAAAACAATCCATACACGAAAGAAGACTAAGCAAAAATGCAGATGTGTTTGATAAGACTTTTGATCAAGAACAGGCACCGCTAGCACGCAATGCCAAATTTGCTTACATGCTTTCATTATTTTTTTTTTGCCATTACCTATTTATACATTTACATGAATAAATAAGAGCAATCCAGGCACGAAAAAATTAAAAATCAAAAACAAAGAAAAAATTAAAAAAATAAAAAAAAACATAAAAGAGGTTTTGGTGTTTGATAAAAGTTTTGATCAAAAAAGCCGCTAGCACGCAATCCCAAATGTTAGTGTTTAGTTACATGCTTTTGTTTATTTACTTAGTGATTTGGACTCGGCACGCGAGCACTTCGATGACACCTTAAAAACAAACCACTTGTCCTATCGACACTCTAGGATCTAAAGAAACCACGCGAAAAGTTATCTATAGATTTTGTTTTGAGTCTACACTATTGTACTTACTATCCAACGAAGAAAAACCAAGGTTAAACGCTTTTTTTTTTTTTGGCTTAAAATTTTGTTGAAAATTAAGAAATGTTTATGTTGCCGCTCACTAAAGTTGTACTTTGAACCTAAATATTTTGATCAAAGAAAAGGGCGTTTGTCGTCTCTTCTCTCAAACTCTAGCCAAACAGTGCTCTTTGTTCTTCGTGTAAGTGTAAGTCGAAATGTTAAGATCAGCACTAACATAACAACGCCCTTACTAAATCGGTGAAATTTTATACTTGATAATTAATAACAAATATGCATTTTCCTATAGCAGGAGGCGTTTCATTCTCATCGACAATGAGAGAATAACCAAATCAGACTTTTTGTTTAAAAAGGAAATCTTAAAAGAATAAATGCTTTAATATTAATTATATGATTAAGAGAAAAAATCGTTTTAATTATCAAAGACAGAAACTGGAAGAGGCAGGCAGCATTGGCAACATGCCCTTTTCTCTCCGACAACAACCTAAAAAGATATCCTAGGAATCTAAGACCACCAACACATGATAATCAAACATCTCATCACATGCCCTGGCTTGCATTTGGGGATAGGTGAAGACATATTAAGCTTACAGTGATTATCGGAAATCCTTATACCAAAAGTCAGAGGTGGCAAAAGGTGGGCACTACGGTTAGGTACTCTAAGAGAAGCCGAAACCTCTCGACAATCAAGTTCTATATCTTGAAACACTTTGCCAATTTACACTCCACTACTATATGAGAGTAGAGTGCGTTTTGTTGCTTCTCTCCTGAACTTTGAGCTGCACGAAAATAAACTTTTAAATTCTAATCCATATTCAATGTTAACGAATCAAAGCTTGAGTCACATTTTTTTTAACCATTCGTATTTTTTATTTGTACCAGTGTGTCAATCTTTCATTCCTGATTAGAAAACGTTTTTCCATATTCAATGTTAACGAATCAAAGCTTGAGTCACAAATTTTTTTTTTAACCTTTCGTACTTTTTATTTGTACGTCAGTGTGTCAATCTTTCATTCATGATTAGAAAACGTTTGCCATATTCAATGTTAACGAATCAAAGCTTGAGTCACGTTTATAAATAATTAATTATTCGTATTTTGAATTTGTCAATCAGTATGTCATCCTTTCATTCCTGTTTAGCAAACTTTCTCTTTAACCAACTGAGTTTGTTTTCAAAATTCAAGCCTTTTATAACATCACGTCCAGACCAACTTCGTGGTATCACAAACATGACTGTGGAATACCGGAATTGGCAATTAACGTGTTAAAAAAATATGCATTTTAAGAGTTCTAGAGCAGACAGTTCGCAGGTGGTATTGTACATGTTTGTTCAGTTCCCAATGGATTATTCTTCGTGGGATTCATCCGGTCCGGAAACATTAGATGAAGCCCCCCACAATCTCGAACACGATCTCCTATCAACACTCTTTTTTATTCCAATTTTTGCCTTCAAATTTCAGTCAACAAACACCCTGTTCCTTTTCCAAAAAAAAACACGAAATATTAAATCCATACAAAATCCATATCTAGTTAAATTCAAAACGAATTATACACAAGAAAAAAAAGCTTTGGAATCGCAACTCCTTGAACAGTGGCAGCTCCTAATTTTGGCGGGAAAAATTAGCGCGCGCGCCAATGAAACAGTCTTCAAAATAAGTCTATAATATGCATCAAAAGATCTTCTGTTTTTCTTACTAACGATTCCCGCTCTCAAGTTCTAGAATAGAACAGAATACATTTCCTGCTGTTTATATATCAACGAGGTTAAGATATATTATTTTGCAATCCTTGGTAATCCTAAGAAGATGAAATATTGAAAATGTGCTTGGGCAGGTTAGAGGACTAGCGGTGTTATGAACGACAGAAATGGATGATTTAGGTTTGACAGGTCAAAATGGAAAAATGGGATCGATCTGCTGGGGAAATGTTGGATTTCAAGGTTACGAGTTCTTGCAAACTTTCTCACTGCACACAAATATTCGTTTGTTTTTCTGCTACTTGGATTCTTTTGCAAGTCCTTTTCAGTAATGTAAAATACTTTTTCACTGGTCAACTGAGGTTTGACGTTTGCCGTGAACGTAAATCTAAAACTCTCTATTATCTATTCTAATGTAGCCTGCGTAACGGGGCTCTAGGGGTTTGGGGGAAGGTGAGGGAAAGGGAATAGGAGGGGGTGCTCCCTCTCTCTCTCTTTCCCCCTCACCCCCCTCCCCCTCCCCCATAAAAATACCACACATATATTGAAATAAAAAAAGGTCAGATATGCAATCCAATATTAACCTATTTAATGAACCACTTGAAACGGGGTCAACGGGCAAAGAATGRCCACGTACGCATCGATTTTAGCTATAGATACATCTTGAGGTCACAAGACACTGTTTGTGAGGAGTCAAAGCAGTATGAAGTCCAACAGAGCTCAGTTTCAAAACCGGCCCTGAAGCAAGAATGCAATTGATACAATGGATACTATTTTTTGGACTCATAGCCAAAATATTATAGGCAAACTTAAAATTTTCAAACTAAAAGTTTTGACATTTAATTCGTAAGTCTGGATAAGGCAAAGAAAAGTCCAGCGCAAAGAGCAGACCAAATTCTTACGTAAATTTAAGACATCATAAAATGCTTAAAAAACGTCAGTGCATGCATCTTTTCTGTAACTTTGGAAATGTAGTTAGTTACATAACTTACGACACTTMGGATGACATTTTGGGTGAAGTTGCTTGAAAATTAAATAGCATCAAAGTTCCCTATGACTTTGTATACAGAACGTGAGGAATCTACTTAAAAAAAGATACACATTTTTTTGTCGCGATTCAATTTCTGCGATTTACAAGACGTAATAGTTTTAGTGAGCAAAATAATCAACTTCTTCGGATTTTAGTTCAATAAAAAATTAAAATTTAAAACCATGGAAAAATACAGTCATAGAAATAATTGTATAGTTGAAATTCTAGAGAGAAAAGGTTTCAATTCGTACAAGATTCAAAGATGTCCAGACACTAAAAGTGTAGCCCGAGGAGAGAAGTGTGAAAGAAGATACTTTGAAGTGTAGCCAATAAACTAAAACACCTTTTCGTCTGGTCTGCTTAAGTAAGGGGATTGACCATTAAATAATTGAGGAGGGAGGGGGGAGGGGTGCATGAATTTATGTTGCACTATATTTATTTTGTTGTTGCAACCCCTGTTTTTGGTAGTTTCTCGATAATCCTTTACTGAAAGGAAAGGTGGCCCGATATGTTTTTCGTGGTTGAAATGCTTGCTCGATTTTTTTTTTTTTTTTGGATTTACGCAAACTCCCACCTCGATTATCCAACAGTTTGCCTATTGCGTCAATGCAGGCTATAATCATCCTTTTATTACTGTAATAATAAATTAATCCTTTTATAAAGAAAGCGTTAATGTTATAATTCAAAGTACGTCATTGTGAAGTACACTTGCGAAATGTTTAATGGCGCAAACAGGAACTTATGTAAATCAGTTGCCCACCCGAGGAGCATTTTTGCCTGTTAGAACRAGTTGTAAAAAACGTCTTTCGGAGAAATGTAATAGAAGTAAAAACCCAAAATTACCAAACAATTAGAGAGAGAGAGAGAGAGAATATGAGAGAAAAGAGAAAGAGAACGCGCGTTTTGAATTAAGAGAGAATTCTTTTCGTATTCAAGCAGTGAGCGCCAAAAACTATTTTCTTGAAGAAAGGCTGTTGTACAAGGCTAAAATCTTGTTATTCAGAAAGTTTAACTTATTTGGAAATGGAGATGACCGATGAAAGTGGAATCAAAGTGTTAACCCAAAGCAAACATTTTATTCGAAAATGAGGTTTAGGCCTTCATTTGCTTATTTCCCATATACTTTCTATAAAAAAGCCTGACAAAGCAACMTTCTAACACAAATGCAACAAAACATCTTTGTATAATTGAAAATACCGCTTCAAACAGGCATTTTATCATAGTACATCAGTTTCTAACTGTTTAAAAAAGGTTTTGAGTGCTTACCCAAAACGAAAATTGGGGTCAAAACTCATACGAAAGTCTAGTTTTTGGCGCTTTTAGTCATTATTGCTCATGGCTTTCAATCCTCTTACTTGGCCTTAACTTCAAGCAGACTTGGCAAGACTTCCTAGGATCTTCCCCGCATAAATGCTCTTTTTACGCAAGAAAAGGAGAAAACGTTGACTTCATTTTTTTCATATTATCTCCATACAACGAAGTTTTATCTCTCGCAAATGCTCAGACTAGTACTATCTTTAAATAATATGTTCTTATCGTTTTTACTTTAATTATAGGTATAATTTAATTTGGCGGTAACCGACTAAATTCTTGCGGTTTCGCAAAAGTCATGTAACCTAGGTGGTTAGTAAGGTACCCACAAGAGAAGATAACTGTTGGATTCCCTTACAATTTCTATGCCAAAAACTACCAAATTAAAAATGAAACCATCACTGAATGAAAATAATAAAGAAAGACAATACATTTTGGCTAACAAAGAGTACTAATTCTGGATAGGAAATTTTCGTGAGTTATGTATCTAAGTAGGCGAGCCTTATCAATCAAGTGGCCAACAGTGGTTTTAATATATTGATTAAAAGGGACATCTTATGTTATCTACGACGAAAGTCCGACCTCAAAACTCTCAAGGACTTCAGCTATGTATAGGGTAAACGTGAAGGTATGAAACCTCGTCGCATGGAACGATATGAATAAAGGGTTTAATTCGTCAAGAATGTGGAAAATTTCACTAAAGACTCATCGAAAATTATCACTATAGTATTCTTTAGTATGCTCAGGGAATAAGGAATTTGGAGTCCGTTTGTTTAGGAAAGTTGTGGGGTTTAATGGGATTAAAGCCGCCAGGAAAAACAGACTTAGGGAGTTTTCCTGACTAGGACTTTCTGATCACCGATGCCCATCACAATGTTAACCTTCTACGTGGGCTTAACAAAGGAATGATTGAATGAAATGAATTCTTTGAATCTGTAAATGGGGTTGAAGAAGCCACTTTTCAAATCACAGAATAAAAAGATACAACTAGCTAAAAACTAGTGTGAGCTGCGTCGGTGTTTCTAATGAAACAGTAATGATRAAAAGGTAAATTATACACCGTGAAAAGATGAAAAAACTTACTGACGTTTCGGACGCTAGTCCTTCGTCGGAGTAAAAGAGAAAGAAGTGGTAGAAAGGAGTGTATATATGATAGAAATCACAGAATAAACAAATTAGGGGGAGTGTTTGTTCTAAGATAAATAATTATTATGGAAGACAGTTTTCTTAACACAAACTTGGCAATTCCAAAAAAGAAAAGAAAAAAAGACATATTGCAGCGTATAACTTTATATAAGAATCATAGAAATTGTTAATTTTCGGTTATTTTCATACCACAACCATTTTAGCAAGAAACATAACTTGGGAGGGCCTGGTTTTTGTTTCTCAAAGCTAGTTAGCGAGCAATTTGTTTAACGAAAATGGAATGTACAGCTCTTCAAACAGTATTGCAATCCAAAAATTAGTACATTCTTAATGACGAATTGTCGTTTTCGTTATTGATAGACACCCGAGCCATGTCCTGACTTTGACTTCTGAGTTAAAATTTAAAATGTTTATCCAACTATTTGACTCCAAGTCTTCAAGAGTGRCCTCCTTTAAACACCTTACCATGAAGATATGTATTCCTATATTAATGACTGTTTTAAACATGGCTACATGTAACTTTGTACTCGAGAAACGAGACAAGGATAATTCTACTGGTGTTTCGGCGTGGGAACGTGAGCTTACATTGGACAGACGACTAGAGATAGTGTCAGAGAAGTTCCGGTTTCAGGAGCGCGGGACACATTCTAGGCGCCCACAGATAGTTACTAAAATTTCMTCCCTAAATCTACCTTGAATTAATAATACGAACCACTTCCCCTACGAAATTGMTAAATTATCTAAGACACTCGGAAACACACATGGAATACCAATGAATGAATGGCGCGCAATCGTAGGTAAACAAACGTGGTTCATTCATTCGCACCGGCGTTGCCTGTGCCAAATATGCCCAGCTGCGTCAACTTTAGTGGAATTTCATTGATAGCAAATTACTAAAGAATGAGTAGTACGCTTACCTGATTTGGTATCACATCCACACTGATTAACTTTAATGTTTCCTGTTATCATCAAAATGACTAAAGTCAAGGCTACCAATGACACTATTAGCTGAATAAGATGAATAATTATCGTACTACAACGCGGCATTCTTTTGGAGCTCGAGTGCATTAGACTGTTTGTAGAATCGTCAGAGCACTCCGTAAACTGGCGTTGTCGTTCGATTTTTTTATCTGTTGGGATCATATTCAATGGAGTGGCCTGTTGGTAAACAGCGTTGTCGTTCTTGCGCGGGCAGGCGGGAATTTGATTGTAGCGATCTAGATCTTCGTAGTGACTTCCCGTAAAGCTTTCGGTATTTTCATAGCCAGCATTTTGATAATGTGGAGGTCCAAGAGACGCCAATGATAAAGAAGGCGAGTCGGGTATTTGGGCACGCAGTCCTGGTCTCATCATCAACAAGTCGTTGAGGTATGGTTTTTGCTTGCGTCCTGAAGCCATCTTCAGTCCTTGTTCGCGAGAAATCAAAATAAATTATTAAAATAAAGTATTGAAACGTTCGTTACTCTTGGGTCTCAAGAACAACGCAGTCGATACTATATGTTTCTCTGTGAGATACACTCGTCTGTGCTCGGGTGTCTCAACCGGCCTTATGGAGCACAATCCAACGCGCATTAACATTTCATTTATTGAATTGAAATACGACTCTATCATTCTTCTCTCATTCGATTGGCCAATTCCTAATTCCTTGCACGTAACACACGTCAACCGTGCACTCAATCAGACGAGTCTCCTCACAGGTA
>NW_022261643.1:82628-96481 GCF_009602425.1 Actinia tenebrosa
AAAGCAGCGTTGTGTCTATCCAGGTACTTGGACTGTGCAAGAGACGGACATCCAGCCAGTACATGTGCCAGACATTCGGAACCCTCGCCGCACATTCTGCATGTGACATTATTCTTGTCTGTTGTTCCCGTYTTGTAGGCGGAGTAGACTCTCGTTGGGGTTAGCTGTTCGTACAATTCCATAATGCCTGTAACACAATGGGTAGGAGCGCTTACCCACTTGTTAAGCCATGCAAAGCAACCTTCATGACTTTATTATTATTATTATTATTATTATTATTATTATTATTTCATCACTATTTATAGCCGAAACGTTATATTTTTACCAAATATACGCGTTTTATCAATAATCTTACATTCAAAAGCGATGGCAATTATATATATTACAGTGAAGAACCATTGGACGTATGATGAGCATTTCGAGTTCAGCATTTTTTAGGTCATAAACTTTTTTTTTTTTGTTTCAAAGCGCTCTAAAATAAAACATTGAGTTCGAATATACTACGCGAGTATCAAAGTAAATAAAACGGGATTATTTACAGAACAGTATTTTAAAGAAGTGACCATACAAAAACACGAATATTAACAATACAAAAACACGAAGAGTTCGAGTGTCCTCGCTGTAATACGAATAATACGAAGGGATCTCCCACCAAGTAGAGCCTTTTAAATACAAGCCGGCTAGCATATTTTCAAGTGGACAAAGTTAAATATAAATGACTTGCAGTTTTCACTGCTTCATACCTGCAACATGCAAAGCCTTTCACTTTAATCCACTTCAACAATACAGCTTCCATGACGATTCCGGCGCATTTATGGCAGTGATTGATATAAAGAACTAATCCAGCTTGCTCTTTCTTTGCAGCCTGGTCTTCGATACTTCGCATGGGCCTACCACAAAACACTCGACACACCCTACCTCAATAATATATCTCTGGTTCATGATAAAAGTGGCTTAGAGCCTGTGATGTTACTACCCCTCCCAGATGACACTAGGCAGCTTGTTGTTATTACATATGCCACCACCACTCCAACAGCGAGTGCCAACCTCCCTGGGTATTGCCTGGGGCTTCTCRTTATCACCTTTTTCGCTGATTTTGTCAGTTTTGTAAGATAAATTATATGAAGTTTTAAGAGTTAGATTTATCAAAAAGATTATTTTACCTATGACATGTATTCCCATTTTCGGAAAAGTCATTTCAATATATTATTATTTATTTATTTATTGTCGCTTATGGAAAATTGATTCATGTATCCAAATAAAAGAAAGTTTGTAGGTTGGTAAGATGAAGGAAATAGACCAATTTGGCTAACAAAAGGTTTTACCCAATTTAAATCCTGTAAATCTACTGGGGAAACTTTTCTTTGTCCATTATATTTACATTCAACGAAACATTGATATGGATATGATATCCAAAAATAATCGACAAAAAAATAAAAGTATTCTCAGTAGATTTGAATTGGGTAAAACATTTGMCTTAGCTGAATTGGTCTATTTTTATGAAACATTCAAAGTAAAAGAATCTATTTACAAATGAGTTGTAATAGGGCTTTGGTACCTCAGTTAGTGCTCTTATTCATTTCTGTTATTCATTTTGCCACAACTTCTCGTTTTAACAGTTTGGGGTAACGTGACCTGTTATTGCAAAAGACCTATTGTTTTAATGTATTCTTGGTTTGCAATCAATCCCAATAGAGCACAATAACAAAAGGGATGTCCGCCATGTTGGAAGATATAACAAAAKAATTCATTGAAAAACCTTTTGTCAAATTCTTCCAACATGGCAGCTATGACATCTATTGCAAACGAAGAATAGTTTAAAACATTTATCTTCTTTTTTTTTTTTCTCTCAAAGCGATCCTTTTTCTAATTGTGGCATCTTTAATCTCCCCACTAAACTGCTAGCAGTTTATCCCCCTTGGTCAGTATTTGGTGTTTTCTCTGAAAACAAATTACTAAACCAGATAAGTAGGTAGTCTAACGTCCCCAGGAGGAGTGGGTTGAGGACAGTGATCAAGTAAAATAGAGGGATGACTTGCAGTCTACCCACCATAATGGACCTCTTTAGATCTGACGTAATGTTTTCCCGTTTCAAACCACATGCAATTCCCTAGAGTATCATTTCTTTGTTTAACGGTTGTTCATAAGAAGACACATGAATATGGATACAACTCAAACGAAGAATTTTATTCTCAAGGGAATGACATGTGGTCTGAAATGGGAAAACTTTACCCATGCTAAAGATTTCTGGTTTAGGAGCATGCCTCCTTCACACACACTGACTTTTATGTAACTACCATTCATAAAAGTATAGTGTGCTGAATATCCCTGTTTCTGCAAACTCAAAAAAACTCCAGAAAGGAAATTTTTTGTAACAAATTTGGTTTCCATGAAATTCACAATGGTATAGATTGTTATTAAGAGGAGCCAATTTGTAAAGATCATAGAAACATCAAAACAGCTCTAAAACAAATAGAGCGCATGCAGTAAAACCATGAAATAAAAACAAAGTTGATACTGAAAAATAGTAGCTATCTAGTGACTAATAGTTGCTAGCACTCAACCAGAACATTTATTAAACAAAAGACACAAATGGTCTCTTGTGTATTTGTCTTTGTATGATGAATGTTCTAGTTGAGTCATAGCAACTATTAGTCACTAAATAGTGCTATTTGTCAGTATCAACTGACACCCCTACCTGTAAGCGTTTTAGCCTACTTCACTTAATACATCATTAGGGTTGGCACCAGATTCTTCTGCTAATGAAGGCTGTGAAAGAGTCTTCACCCATTTTGGCTCAGCAAGTATGTGATACACCTTCTACAAAGAACAAAGAACATATAGTGTCCCCAAGGCTTTTTATCACAAGCCACAGGGGTTTCGCTAAAGGGTTGCGGATTACTAGTGGGCTATCACGCACTGGTTGATAGACTATAGAAGAGTAGCCAATCAGAGTGCAGTGTATGTAATAGTCCACTAAATTGTTAATATAAAATGGACAAAAATATTATATTTTTACCTTGATCTCGTGGTCTTGTATATATATCTCCTCTTGCTGGGCGCTTTAGCCATTCAAAATCCTGTCTTTTACATCTTTTAAAACTTAGATTTTTTTTATTCTGGATGGAAGACATTTAAAACTGCAAATCTTTCTTGATAAAATAAAGCCATCAAAAACCCTTGCATATCGTCCAAGACATCACATGTAAGCTTAATATAAGACTTTGTTTTTTGATTAAAGAAAAGAAACTGAACTTTTGCATGTTCTACAGCAAGATTCATAATTTTCTTGATAATCATACTGTACGATTAAGCGTCAATGAATTTCGCGGGGAAAAAAACTTTTCCGTACTTGGTCTTCAGGCGCATTAATATAACACGTCTTTTGATTGGCTTATAATATAATACGTCTCTTGATTGGCTTATAAGTTACTTTTATCTGTCAATTAAAAATATGGGCTGGGCATCCTGTGTTTTGCATTTTTCAAACAGCTTGAGATATAGAAGACGATTTTGCAGGAAGCCATGTTTATAACACTACTTTTACCTCTATTTCTGTCCTTACTTTCCGGCATAATCAATGCCGATGTGGTCTATACGAACCATACTACCATGGACGATGGGAAGTACAAGCTTTGGTGGACATTTAACAACGCTACAGACACATTTTATTTCAAAGTTGAGGCCGAAGCTCTGGGATGGATTGGGTTTGGTATAACTCTGTTGTATGGTGAAGATTGGATGATGAATGGCATGGATACCTATGATGCCTTGGTGGCAGGAGTTTATACTTCAAATGGTTCAACATATGGCCTGGTAAGAACTTCAATTTTTCCATTTGAAATATATTTTTACTGATGACACTGAAGGTTTAGCTAAAGCAAACATTGCATTGGCTATGCGATCGATACGAAACCATCGATACAGCACAATGCTCAAAAGTAAGAATGTTTTWAAGCTGAACTGCTGTTACACGTTATTCTTTAAGAATAATTTATTTTTTATGGCTTTAAACGATGTATTTTTACCCTCCTTAAACTCTACTACAATGTCTTAACGTCTAGAGATTACTGCCTTGCAAGAGCCAGAATCTAAAATTTACTTTGAACAAAACACGCCTTTACTCTAGTTCTGTTTCGTTTCATTTTAATAATTACATTTTCTTTGCCCTAACGTTTGTTTCAGCTTACTTGATAAACTTGATGTACTTTTGGCCCTGTTCGCCTTACATTTGTATTCATATTTTTAAATGCTAATGACTAACAGTCTCCAGCTTTTTTTAGGCAGTGGTTATTCGTACGGTAACCGTTCGCTGACCTGCAATTTCTATTCGTATGGATATTTAAATAGTGTGGTTCTCCTCAGCTGTGGCCCGGTCGCCATGGTTACCTCCATGGTAGGGCGTAGCCCTTTTGATGCGCACAGCTCGCACCATGGTACCTAACCCCAAACTTATCTAGACAATGAGTTTTAAATATACGCACGAATAGAAATTAGTTGGTGAACTGTTACCATACGAATTGTACTCAAGATCGTGCGATTTCCTATACAAATAGCCATTGCTTTTTTTAAGTTTTTTTAAGGTTTCCACATTTTTTGAAGAGTTTGAATAAGAAAATAAATAATAACAATAATAATAATAATATTTATTAACTTGTAAAGCGCCAATATCAATATACATTTTCATTGTTGCATAATATACTAAGTATGATAATACTGAACTAAGCTACTCAAATATATATATATATATATAAATCTAATCAAATATAAAGAAATAAAATCACTTAGTAAAATAATGATTTAAAAACTAAATCAAAGGCCCTTAGGCGAACTAGTGGATACTTGTTACACTTTTCGAATATTTAGATTGGTCTTCCTGTGCCCTCAGCTTGTTGACATTCTCAAAGGATTCCAAATACTTCGCTCGATTTAATATTTTGAATACTCAATTTTTCTAGTAAGATGAGTAATCGTCCTTTTTATTTTCCTTTTAACACCTAGTTCTTCGCTATTTTGTTGAGTTTGAAAGCGATTTCTGTGATGAATTAATTGCCTGAACTTCAATTATACGAAAGACGACTTCGACTACGACTTCGATAGAGTCAACTGAGTCAAGTATAGAGTATAATTGAAAAAGATTTATTTGAAAACGCTTTCTCTGTTTTTAATTTCAAAGGCGGGCTGTGTGTTTTATTCCAGCAAACATTCGACCTACGAGCTGAAAAACTGAATATACAAGATAATCGGCCGATGGGGACGATAAACATAAAGCGTTGCGTTATGCGTGTTGATTTACATTACTACTTATCTTGACCTTCAATGGTCATGGCTCCTACATTTGTTTCGGATGAAACTATTCCTTTACACTGTGAACTGAGCAAATATTTTATAGAAATGCGTTTATAAATGCTATTTATTTTGCCTTCATCCAAGTCGATAAATTAATGATTATTTATTGTAGCGAATTCTCGTTAGACCTTCGCACATTTCAACATACAATCTGAGCATTGCTTCGGCTGTTTGTAATCTTGTAATGCGTGGCGATCAGTCTACTTTTTATTCAGAACGGCTTATTTAAATGACAAAACTAGCCGAACTTCCTTCAAAACTCCATTGGAATTGGTCTTTTTTTCGTCTTTTGTTATTTTTTCTACGATCTACGTATACATCTACATTGATTATTTTCTTAAGAAGTTTACTTTAGTAAATACAACTGTTGATCAGTAATAATAAGACTTCTCTCGATCGAGTTTATGAGATTTTATTGCTGAATACCACCGTGACTTTGAGCTGTCCCTATGGAAAATAAATTCCTCCAGAGCTTAAAATCAGACTCTCTTCTTGAGTTCTAATCTGAGTCTGAAATCGAAATGTTGACGTCGTACCTAATAAGCGTTTTTGTTTACTTTTTTAAAATACATCAGAAAAAAAGGTCTAACTCATTGAAATTTTATTTCAGGCGYTAATTGTATAATTTTACTTCAACTTGCATCTTTCCTTGATTCTTTTAATATGAATAATTCGAAGATAAAACTATGTGCGAGTGTGCGCATGCACAGTGGGCACCCACGGCGTCTACAAGTGATAGAAATGTATCCCACATGGAACATGAGCATTTCGTTTCCTCATATAAATATCATAAGTAATCTATATTGTATAAGAGCTTTGTGCTTGTTAGAGTCGTGTAACATTCGTAATCGGATGACATAAGACGATCGACAAACGTTTAATTATYGATCTGCTAACATCTTAGTGAGTGAGTGAGTGAGTGAGTGAGCGAGTGACACATTTGCATATTCAGACCCCTCACAATAACTCGTTTCTACGCTTCGCGTATCCACGAGTTAAAAATGAATGAAAGAAATTTATATACATATACATATATATATTTGTTTGAGAAGAAAAAATCAAGACAACATCCTAAAAAAAACATCCCGACAAGCCTGTTTCATGAATTGCTTCACTCTTCAGGGGATTTAGTCAAGGCTTGTCGGGAAAAATGTTGTCTTGACTTTTTCTTCTCAAACAAATATTCTGCTCTACTTCTATCGATGTATTGAGCACTATTTTACAGAAAATTGATTCACAGATTTCTTATACATATATATATATTGACAGATATATATATATATATATTTTTTTTCCTTTCTAAATTACCAACTGATGCACAACTACAGCATGTTTGAAAGTCAAATTTACATATGTTTCGACTAATTTCCATACAGATTCAGAGCAGAAGTTTTTCACTTGTGTCAATATGAACACTTTTGGAGCTGCAGTGCACTCAAAAAGCAAAATACACACCGCTACATGTACACCTCATGTTCCTAAGCTTGCTCCTCTCTTGCTCTACAGCTCCTGACCTGTTCATATCACAGCACAGATACATGCGTGCACGTTTCATATTTATTATTATAAAATATTTGAGATATAATGTAAGCGCTGATTGGCTGGCTACCGTGTTTATATCAGAGAACAGAGACAAGCTCGCGCAAAATATGGGAGCTGTTGAGCACCCGAGATTTCTCTCTTGCTCTACAGCTCCCATCAATTGTTTATATCACAGTATATAGACACGTGCGCTGTTTTATATTCCTTAAATAATATGCAACTTTAACACTAAAAATATCTTAAATCCTATGGACTTAGAACTATGAATAATTAAATTATAAACCAGATTTAAAAGGAAAGATTTTTAATGGAGTCTAACATTTCTTTTCTCATGTTTTGATTTTCTCTGGGTTTTGGGGTTTTCTCTTCAGAAATCAAGTACTAAATTCCAATTACATTTCAGTGGAATAAAAGCCACTCTGTAGAAGGTGGACACCAAATCCCATTTAAATCATTCTTTTTATTCTCTATTTTATTTGAGTCAATACTTATACAGGAACATCCAGTTTAGCAAGTCTAGTTTCAATGGAGTCCTGATATGACATGACAGTAAACTTATAATATACTAGACATTACATTGACTTGATATATAGATTTTAAATTATTAAATATGATAAATTCATTCCCTTCTTTAACCATATTAGTGTTGCATTACTATACCCCCCCCCCCCCCCAATAAAAATATTTAAAATCTAAAAAAAGAATTTTTTTAATTCAGCTATTTTTTGCTCATTCTTTGTTTTGTTAGGATTATCTGCTGATAAACCAGAACAGGTCCCAGTGTCCTGAGCATGTTGATGATCACAATGATTGGATAATCACAAATGCATCAGAAAAGGAAGGCAAGACTATTCTGGAGTTCAACCGTAAAAGACTTACTAATGAACCAGTGAACACTCATTTCAGACCAAGAAAAGGAGATATCCAAATAACTGTAAGTAACAGGTTATATATTTTAATTACTGTTCTTAAAATTAGGAATTTTGTTGTTGTTGTTGTTTTTTTTGGCCTTTCATGCGCTATGCTGGTTCAATCCCTGCGGTCACCATATGTGAATCCAGTTTGTTTTATGTGTAGTTCTATCCAGACCTATGCTACAAGGGTTTCTCTGGTTTCTCCAGTTTCCTCCCTTTTTAAAAGTCAACATCTGAGTTGATCGTTGTGTGCATTGCATATTGTAATGTAGTGGTAGTGAGTGTGAGTGTATTTTCACCAATAAAAAACAAATTAAAATATACTGGAGTGTTCACGATTAGATTTGGATGACAGTGAAATAAAGATTAATTTATTTGTTCAGGAAGTACTATAGCTATATATTTTTGTCGTTTTGCAGCCTGGAAATCGAAGCTTTGTTTGGGCCTACCACAAAACAATTGACCAGCCATGCCTTAGTGGAATTGGCTTTAAGCATGACAGGAGTGGTCTTCAAAAAGTAGTGCTACTCCCTGTAGAAGAAAAAGAAAGAGAGCCAATATACATAACTACAAAACCAGAGGTCCATGCCAGGAGGGGGCCTGCCAATATCCCTGTCATTGCCTCAGTGCTTGCATTTATTCCTTTTTTATTGGTGTTAGCATTTGAGGGTCGTTAGGGTCTTTTTTAACAAACCTATTGTACATGTATGTATAAACATGACAACAACATTAACCTTGAACTCCGCTATTGTTAGACTATTGATGACTATATGATTATGATAATAATAATGGGGTTCTTATATAGCGCATTTCAYGTGGTCACAACACACACTAACCTTGAACTCCACTATTGTTAGACTATTGATGACTATATGATTATGATAATAATAATGGAGCTCTTATATAGCGCATTTCACATGGTCACGATGCACTTCACATTCATAACCAGTGGAGGACTTTACGGGCTGCATATTAAGGCGCTATTAGTAGCCATGCAGCTTACAGTCATAGGTATGAATTGTTAGTAGATTAGTATTATGCCTCCAAATTGGAATAGGCTGTTGTTTATGATATGATTCAAGACCAAGCTTTAATAACCAATTATGATGAAATAGTGTATTCAATACAGTGTGGTAGTCAGACTAACACAACAGAAAACAATAGTGCAACAGCACTAATTACACTAATTACACTAACGGTAATAATAATGATAATAATAATAATAATAATAATAGTTTAATCGCACATCACATTAAAAAATGAAGTACAATGTGTTAGTTAACAAGTAGCAAGAAAATTCACAAATGATGATGATGATGATGATGATGATGATGATGTAAAACAATGACAATGGTGATTAAAGGCTTTTGAACATCACTGTAAAAATCTACCAATCTACAGAGTATGTAATGCATATGGTGTGTCTCCTTTTGTTATGTCCGAAAAACAATGTGTAACAGGCTGTACATGTAAAGTCGATGTAAACTTTTCAATTGTAACAAAATTACAACAACTTTGAAGGGGAAAAAATATGATGAATCTGACACTTTTTGGAAAATTTTAGCATAAAGCAAAGGTTAATTTTTTTCTGCCGCCAAATTTATATATTTAAGTATACATATTTACTTCATTATCGCTTTCGTGTACCAAGACATTTTTTATTGTTATAGGAGCCAATAAAGAGTCAAATTTAGTGCACTTTGTAGAAAATGCATTTTCGTTAGAAAGCTGAGAAGGCTTTGGGTACGAGAATGTAGGAAATTCTCATAGCATAAAGGCTCGAGTACACGGAGCTATTTTCTCTGCAACTTGTCTCGCAACAGCGTTCGACACAAGTTGCAAGAGCGTGTGCAACGARGACGTAATCGTTGCCGAAAGTGGAAACGAGTTCTACTTTTCGCAACGATTGCTTCAACTTGTCTCGCAACATTTTTTTTCAAAGTGCGCTATAGGTTACACGCTGCAATGCTCCATGCAACTTGTGTCGCAACGCCGTTGCGAGACGAGTTGCAAAGAAAATTGCTCCGTGTAATCGCGTCTTAAATGTAAAACTTGTATTTTAAGAGACCCATAGAAATGATTTATGACAACTTAAGGCTCGCTCCAATAAGATGAAAATATTTAATCTAATAACTTTTACCCAATACACCGATGCCACATTCATTGTGCTACTTCCCTAGTTACTGTTGCTATGACGTCGGACAAGCTGAAATGCGTTTTCGCTATACAGCATGCAGATACCGATTGCTGAAAATCGTAAATGTCTGTCTTTAGAATCATTGCATACTAAAGGTTACATTTTTAAAAAAATTCGATAATTACTAAAAAGTCTCATAAATTCGAGTTTGTTCGTCGGACATTCTTTATTCCATCGGGAAAATTTTCCATTGTTTGGATGGGCACTAAAGCATGAGGGGAGAAGCGTTGCGTGACGACACCGAAAGCGGCTCTAGCTGTGGGAGACTATCGATCGTATTTTCCGGACTATTTTACTGACGTCATGCTCCTTGGTTATTAAGGACTTCAAAACAAACACAACTGTGGATTTTAGGGAATAGGTGATGAGGTCATTCACTTAGCCAATGGGGTTAGAATGATACTGAAATGATATCATGTATATATATATATACATAAAATAGGTTAAAAAATTAAACTGAGTTAAGCCGAATTATTTTCACTAAGCTGTTGATACATTTCCGTGTGTACGTTGGGTGTGCTGTATTCAATGAACATCTGTAGCTATATATATACATATATTATATGTTCTACGTGTGCTTACACGGACGGCTGAAGCTCTTAAAATTCATTAAATTTAAATAAATTAAAACAGCTTCTTTTCAATGCCAATCTTAAGTGAAATGCGTCAGAAGTCTTGAACGGACATATTCACTTCACAAATAGCGAAGGTAAGACTTTTTGACAATGAATTCTTAAGCTTTAGTTACTCAAGTATTGAATTTCTGACCATCTCTGAAAAGCGAATTGAAAATTGAAAAGGTTTATTCAGAAACTTTTCTAAAATCTTATTTATTTGCTGACATTTGCTGTTGAAGATTATGATTATACATCGTCTTCATTTCTTGTACGCCATTAATTAACTCTTTTTCCTTTAAATTTCTTTAATATTGTTTTAGCCAAGGTTCGAAGATGTCTCGAGGTCGTCCAAAATATCACCGAGAACCCAGGACTTCTAATTGCACCAAATTCTCGCTATTTTTTCTCAATGTCGTCTTTTGGCTAGTTGGATCAATTATAGTTGCATTCGGAACCTACGTTCTGGTGGAATCAAAAGACTTCTACAAACAACTGGCAGACCTATCCTTTCAGCCTGCCATCTTCTTTTTCTTGTTAGGAGCTCTGGTTTTCATTATAACGTTCATCGGTTGCATCGGAGCTCTGAGAGAAAATACGTGCTTTCTTTGTACGTATGCTGCTATACTGACCACCATTCTTCTGTTAATGTTGGGCATTGCTGTGGTCGGATTCTTGTACAAGGAAAAAGTCGAAAGCAAAGTTACTTCGTCGTTGAAAAATGCGTTTGCTCACTACAGAGATCCCAAGAGAGAAGATCTTAAAAACATAATCGATGCCACCCAACAGGAGTTTAAGTGTTGTGGAGTTGAATCATACAACGACTGGGATAGCGATCTCTATTTCAACTGCTCTGCAACCTTTAATGGGCTAAAACCTCAGGCAAGTTGTGGAGTTCCATATTCCTGCTGCCTTGCTGAGCTACAGTTGAACACTCAATGTGGCTATGGCATAAGGAAACCAGAAAAGACCCTAATAGAGAGGAGAAATGTTATTTACACTGAAGGCTGCGTTGAACAAGGAAAAGCTTGGCTCGCTAACAATTTGGTTCTTATCGGTGGTGTTTGTATAGCAGTATTCATTCTCCAACTCATCTCGATATTTTTGGCAAACAATTTAAGAGAGGAAGTGAAGGAAATCAAGAAGATGCGAAGATAAATAAAGGATTCACACTCCCGGCACTTAAATAGTACTTAAACAATACACATTTTTTGGAAAAATTTAAGTCAAAGACTATTACTCGACTATAGTCAAAAAAGAAATTGCTTTACTTTTTTATTTTTTGTATACAGCAATATTGTTAAAGCTATTTTTGTATTTTTTTAGTTCTTGATAAATCAGAAAGTTGCAACACAGCAGGCCCTTAGGGAAGGTACATTGTTTATTAGGGGTGGGGAGGGGGGGGGATAGTTGTAGCTCTTCTCCTTCCACTCAACAGAGGATGCCAATGGGGCTAGTAGTTAGCTAACAATTGTCAAAAAAAAAAAAATAGAAGTTATTAATGGTTAACTGATATTTCATTATTTTGGTTACTAGTTAATATTATATTTTATTATATGACCGTGAATCTTAGAGCCTGGACACTAGCAAATCGAGCAATCTGATTGGATAGATCGCATCGCGGGCTGGTCTAGATTCTCCAGTATTAACCGGTCCGATCGCATATTAATCTTACGGCGAAAACATTTTGTCCTTTTCAATGAAAAGTGGTCATATAATAAAACTCTTATCAACCGAGCTTGGTAGGTCTGTACGGGAAAATCTTGACCTCGGTCGGGTACAGACCTCCCTGCGCTCGGTAAATAAGATCTAAATTTTATGAGATGACTAGCGCTCGTAAAATTATCATAATTATAACTGTTACGTTTTAACTGACATTAGTAGTTAACTGACAATAAGACTCTCTATACTGAGGGACCTTAAGCTGAATGTAGGACGGCAACGCAGGCGACAACGCGTCGGGGAAATTGGAGGCGCCTGAACAACAAACCAAATCATATACACCTATATATGTTTATACCTTATAAGTCTGTGCTAAGTTTCTTTATATATTCATTCATAGATCGGGCTGAAAAAATAGTATAATGTCCTTAAGTGAGACAAACTCGGTAGCATTTAGCCGTTCAAGGTTGAGGAAATACTGGGTCGAGGTAGCATTACAGTGCATTGTAATGCTGTTTAAAGGGGACATACTTCCAAAAAGGCCTATATTTTTTGTGTCGACCCAAATGTCTCCTCAACCTTGGAACGGCTCATAAAATGCATGAATGAATTGTATATAGATGAAAAAATCCATTTATACACAACTGCCAAGTTTTTTTGTGTTTTTTTTTTTTTGTTTTTTTGTATTCAGTTAGGCTGAAAAATGCATATTAGTATAAGCAAGTTGTTCGAGATAAGAGACACAAACTCTGGCTGTTTTTTATGATAAAAATAATCACTGAATCGAGAAATCGAGAACTGCATAAAATGAACATGGAACGAGGACCTCGGTGCACGCAGTGGCAAGAGCTCTATATTTTCGTGTAGTCATTCAGACTACGTTAATATTATAATTAGGCGCAATTTTTCATTGGTGACACATACTCAGTTGCGCTAGATTTATGCATGATTGGACCTTATCAAGAGTTCTCATTAATAAGTCATGAGTAAACCAGCCAATCAATGGGCTATTTTTGGGTCACATGATGTTACTTGAAACCTGGTAAAGTGCCGTGAAAGGAATGTATTCAGTCTGGAGTAACTGGAACAAAATTAATTCAGTCCTAGGACCGAATTAATTTTGTTCCAGTTACTCCAAGTCGAATAATTAATGAGATGAGAAGTCATTTCAAAGCCTCCAATATCGGACTGGACGGGATTTCAAGTCCGCGCAATTAGTGCGGCTGCTCCTCGGACTGGAACTAATTGCTTAGACCTGAAATCCCGTCCAGTCCGATATTGGAGGCTTTGAAATATTACTTATAGCATGGATGCACATACACCTATATATAGCTCTTTTATGAGTAAATAGTTATGCATATATAATAGCCATACAACGTTTGTATCATACATTACACTCTCAGCTGTAAAATCAAGATCCCATAACTTGACACAGCCAGCCAGGTCATTAAATCGGCAAGCAACTTTTTATTGTCTTGTCTTATACAGCGATTTAAAAAAACGTCGTTGAGAGTCTTGTTGCATGTTGCATGTTGCATGTTGCATGTTGCATGTTGCATGTTGCATGTTGCATGT
>NW_022261644.1:44802-84798 GCF_009602425.1 Actinia tenebrosa
AAATAAAATAAAATAAAATAAAATAAAATAAAATAAAATAAATATACAATATATACCGATCATGATATAACTACTACTAGTTACTATAACAAATTGTTAAAACTATGGAAACATTATAAGAGATATTATAAATGAATATATAATTCGTTATTTCTGTTGATGCATAATTGGACACCAAATACATGATCTAGAAGTAGTCTAACTTTTCATTTGCAGTTTGGAAACAAATAGTTCTAGCTTCGTAAAATAAAGCTAGTGAAACTGAAAAAGAGATTATAGTCCCAAGCTGAAACAAAGCACTAAACTCATAACAGTCTTGGTTCTTTCAAATGATTGGACGATTCAAAGGCAAGCCTGTCTCTCTCAAGCGTCAACTAGGAGACCGAAAAGTAACGAAAAACTGACTCTGCCAATTCATAAGGATAAATAATAGTCAGATTTAGTAAACAAATAAATGCAATAAATATAAAAAGATTGGCAAAATTCCTAAGATCGATTTGCTCTGTGACTGGTAACCTTAGAAACAATATACATATATATAATAAATAAAATTATATTACTTACAAAATTATATTACTGACACCTTAGCCACAACCTTAGGCACTGTCCTAGGGCCGTAACTTTGTTAACAATTCATTAAATATTCAGCAAAAGAACTAGAGCTACGCTAAGCACTGAATTTTTGGTGGTAACTAGGGTTCAAAAGTAACGGTAAAATTTTTTTGAGAAAAAAAAAATTTTTTTCAAAAATAGTATACAGAATTTCATGAGGCATTCAGCCTTAGAAACATTTTCGTTTCACTTTATACCTAGAAAAACGTGTATTTTAAAGATTTATTAATATACCTTATTTAAAATATTGGACCGTGCTTTTCAAGGTCAAATTTAATATTAATGTTCATCGCTTTTTAAGTAGGATTGTCACGAAAAGGATAATTAAGAACTTCACGTAGCTATAAGAAATGATTTAATTTATCCACTGTGGATGAATTGGATGGGATAAAATTATCAGTGGTCCAGGAAGGTCGACTAAAGTGTATTCCAGAAAAATTTTCAGATAAAAAATCAGCCTTTTATTCTAAAGCAACAGTTTGTAATCTATAACAAATAAAATTTTAAAAATGCCATAGGCACGAATTTCGAACCGTTATTTTTAAGTGAGTTCAGTCAGATTTACGACCCGATGAACAGGAAAGATGTAGAACTTGATGGATAGATTGACGTATTAAAGAACTGAGCCACGTTCTTGGTCGTACAAAATAATCTATAGATAACTTCCATGGAAACTTCCTTCTTTGATGCTATACTTAGTATTCATCTATCAAAATGCCTAGATGTAAATTTGTATCATTCTTCACTTACCAAGTAGGAAAAAACCAATGCTTAGAAATTTTACAGGCATGATTCCGTTCATGAAGTGTTCAGTAACTAGTGTTTTAAAACGTATGCACACATCAAGGTTGTAGCTCAAATTAATGCTATTCAAATATTTTTTGAACGTCATTATTATTGTTTGAGTTGTCACGTTGAAGTGTCATGTCGTCAAACTTCTTAAACGAATAAACCATTAATCCGGGATACCAATCCTTTGTCAAATATAATTTTGGGAGAGGGGGTAGAAAGGGATGTGATTGATGAGCTCATTGTTGTGTGACTGTCAGTTCAGCCGTAACACACGATATTACGGTTGTAGCTCAAATGCTATTCAGATATTTTTGAACGTGATTATTATTTGATAAAGGTACTTTTAGTTATACAATTTAGTAAGAAAACAACTTAGTTCAAGTGTCATGTCGTCACAAACATCTTAAACGAATAAATCAGAACCCGGGATACCAATCCTTTGTCAAAGATACTTTTAGGGAGGGGGGGGGATAGGTAGGAAGGGAATCGGATGAGCTCATATCATACATACAGGCCCAGGTGTTTGTCTGCTACTGACTTGATTGGCAATCAAATAAAATTCTAGTTACGTCTGTAGTATTGCTATGCAGGAAGGACTATAATCTCAATAGTTGGTAGGCGACTTCATTTTTTAAAAAATCAATCAATCATAAATACCATAAAGTTATTAATGACTGTGACATAACGTCATGTATGACGTTAGGCGAGGGTGGCCAAGCGACGCTTTAAAATGATGATGTCGGAGTCTTTATTGATGAAAGTTAAAATCTCATGCAGTGCCGATGAAATTTGATGAAGCCATTCAGTTTTAGCACTGATCTCGGATACTGCTGCTCTATAAGATTAAATTCAATATTACTGGGTTTATGACTCAATCTTTAAATGGTATTGATATCCCGAAACAACCTCTGGGCTGATCAAAGTCAGGGCACAGCTAATTCACAGATTGAACCCTGAAATAACCTCTGGGCTGATCAAAGTCAGGGCACAGCTAATTCACAGATTGAACCCTGAAACAACCTCTGGGCTGATCAAAATCAGTGCATGCATGGCTAACCCACAGATTGAACCCTGAAACAACCTCTGGGCTGATCAAAGTTAGGGCACAGCAAACTCACAGGCTAGATTGAACCCTGAAACAACCTCTGGGCTGATCAAAGTCAGGACAGCTAATTCATGAGATAGACTGAATTGGAATTTAAGGGGTTCATTTTGAGAGTCCTATAACAAACTCTACTCGAGAACTCAGACGTAAAAGGCAGTACTGCCGATGTCAATCTTGATACCCGAAATCAATCAAGATTTCACGTGATGTAATGGCGGCCATGTTGGGGTAGTGGTATGTCAACTAACATGGCTGCCATGCCTTAGATTTTATCACATAATGTAAAAAATAATGTAATGTTTGTAATGCGCATGTCTCATTAACTCGTATCTCTCAAATGGAACATGCGCAATAAAAATATTGAATTATTATTATTTATTATTATAGAAGAACGAATAAAAATTATCAATAGTTACAATTTGTGTCCTCCTTTATATCCGACCAATTGTTTTGAAATTCATTTATGTTACCGTATTTTAAATTAACAGATCACCAACCAGCGACATGAAGTATTTGATTGCTGAAATTCCGGCCGTGGCTACCTATCTATCTATCTACCTATCTAGTCTAACTCTTAAGTTATCATAGGTAGCTTGTACTTTTATGCATGTCATATTTCTCACAAATGTAAATATTTAAATATTGTTTTATATTAATAAGTACTGAAGAAATTATTGATTGATTGGCGTCCAGACAGTTTATTTTTAATTAAGGGTGAATAATTCATAAGAGCGGCTCAGTGTTATGCGATTGGCGATAAATTAATTAAGACTGGTTTTTAACCGAAAAGAAATGAAAAGGGCCGCCGTGTTTTCATGATGGAATCGGAATTGCGGTGCAACAAACTAGCGCTGTCATACTCTATATCAAAGTCTGAATCTCTCAATTATACTTGAATATCACAAACTAGCTTGCTTTGGCCAGATAATAGTGGCATTTGGCTATTTTTATATATATCCAATATCTTCATTCTATTTTGCTTACTTCCCAATTAATAGCCACAAGACGTTATCGCTTTTCCGATGTATTTTCTTTCTCGTTTTTACTCTAATTTTAGGCACAATTTGCATAAGCAAAAATCTTGATGCTATTTTTATACCTATAATATTTTTGCCTTTCATTATAAGTTATGTTCTTCTCTATTCCTCTTTTCATTTTTTCACGTTTTGCAAAATTGAGCAAAAATAGACTAAATACATCTACACTTAACTGATTTTCTCATTTCGGACCATGTGTCATTCTCTTGGGATCGAATAAGATTCCGTTTGAGTTGTATCTTCTCATGTTTTGCACAACTGAGCAAAAATAGACCAAATATACATCTAAACATAACTGATTTTCTCATTTCAGACCATGTGTCATTCTCTTGGAAATAAGATTCTGTCTGAGTTGTACATCGATATTCATGTGTCTTCTCATGCGCAACTGTTAAACAACTAAATGATACTCTTGGGAATGACACGTGGTGTGAAATGGGAAGACAGGACATGGATTAATAGGTCTACTGTTACAGAGTATTGTATTCCTTTCTTAGATTCATCCTAGATTTCCTCTCTTTTTATTTGGTTGTAATCTATATACCCTTTCCATTTTACATGTAACACGTTTTAAATAAGCAAATTTGATACGTTGATACCATGCTATTCAACCTCACTTTTTTTCAGTTATTCTTCTTCTTCACTTCCACCTTTTTCCATTTTAATACGTCGTGCTCGAGTGAAAATATTTTCTCAAATATTTTTTTTCCTTTATCGACTCCTTTTCTAATTTAGCATTGTTTTACTCTAGGAAAAAGACTTGCTCTTAATATGCACCACTGAAAAAATTAAATTTCTTTCCAAGTCTTCCCTTTTAATACGTTGTGCTCGAGTGAAAATCTCTGAATCAAAATTTGCCTCAAATATTTTTCCTTTATCGACTCCTTTTCTAATTTGGCATTGTTCTACTCTAGGAAAAAGACTTGCTCTTAATATGCCGCACCACTTTCCAAGTCTTAACTCTTTCTCACAAATATCCAAAATGTGGTACCATCAACATAGTCTTATCATAAGTAAGGAATTCCTTGATAAGAAAACCGTCGAAAAATAAATAGATTCCCAATTTCTTTCCAAAATCCTCTGCACTGATACCATCAACAGACCTAATCAAAGCTAGCCGACCCTTTAATGAAAAACTTTTGAAAAATATATTCCTATTTTTTTCTAAAATACCATAAGCAATGTTCGATACCATCAATAGACCTAATCAAAGGTAGGCAAGCCATCGATAACGACATTTCGTAAGAAAACACGATTAAGAAACAGGAAGGAAAAAAAAATGGATATAGATTAATAATGTACTCCAATGACAGCAGGATGTTTGTCTGAATCTAATATTTCCAGCCCATCCAGATTGCCAATTATGTAAATAACTACAGCTAACATCATGGGAAATGGGCTGAAATACTTCAAAGCTTTCCAAAGCGAGTCGGTCTGACCGAACTTGATATAATAAAATCGCTTTTCTGAAAGTGGGGAAAAATTACAATTACTTTAGAATTTGGAATTGTGAGCCGAATGTTGAAATGAATTAATTTTTGAGAAAATTATTGTCTATGAACTAAAAGTTTCGTGCAATGTCATGCTTTAGCCTGTTTGAACTGATTAACATATTAGTTCCAAAAATATTCTTTAATTTATTTAAATAAAATTTATTTGTATTATATTTTTGCTTTCTTACTCACTACCGATAATTTACAAGTTCGATACATGGAATTCGGAAAGGAAGTTGTCTAACGATATTTGGACGTGCTATTAAACTGTATCTTCAAGATACTAGACGTTATTTTCGTTTACTGTCCTTTTTATTCAATTTCTCTCCTTTGTCTATCTTTTTCCCCTAATTATTTTAATTTTAAACCCGTTAGTCTATTCTTTCCTTTTAATCTTCTGGTCGTCCGCCTTCTTCCTCTTTCGTTTCCTTCTTCTCTTTTCTTATTTACTCCTTTCTTTCTCTCTCTCTCTCTCTCTCTCTCTCTCTCTCTCTCTCTCTCTCTTCTTTTTTTTGAAGCGGTCTCTATGTAGCTTATCCAATTTTAATTTTCGGGGAACTGATGAAAGTGAAAACAGAAAAAGAAGAAAGACAAGAAAGAGAGAAAAAAAGTTACCACATTGAACTGAAGAATAGCACCTTTAAAAAAATTATTTCCAGTTATTTTGTGGCTAGTAAACGGCATTGCCTCACAAGTGTATCAACTGTGAACATGCACCGTCGTATACGTGAATGCATTCAACAGTCGTCTTAGCATATTCTTGTATTTCGTAACGCGATATTTGTCTCACAAATTGCGAGTCGACTGTGCATAACACCTGTCGTTATCACAAGAAACAACTTCCTTTCCGGCATTAGTACCTCTAGAATTGAAATCCAACGTTTCCATCAACCTTAAAAAACCTTTTTTGAATAGTCATGTCCCTGATTGACAACTTACGATTAATGAATTTAAAAGTTCCGTAATTCTCAATTTGGTTGTTTAACACAAGTTCTATCAAATGGCTCGCAAAACGTCACGTGGTCTTCACAATGCTGTTGCTTAGTAACGACTGTCATTAAAGGAAGTTCTGTGCCTTTTAATTTTGAAATTTTAGTTCAACTAATGCATCAATAAAATCCTCTAAATGAATTTTCTTTTACGAATTGTCTTGAGTGCAAGAAGTACTGTTTCCCTAAACCTACGCTTTTTTCCTTAGTCTTTTTAAGAAGAAGTATGTAGTGTTGAAGTGATCAGGAATATATGTATATATTGATGTATATATTGTTTCTAATGTTTTCCAAAAAGAAGCGTTTTCCTAAACCTACGCTTTTGTCGCGTCAGTCGGTCCGGCCTTAGCTTTCCTAAATTGATTAAAATAAAAAGATATAAATTTATATTCATGTTTGTGGTTTGTTTGAAATGTTTTGAAAATTCTATGCGATGATGACGTTCACTGTCAAATGACGAAATGTTTTCATACAACCAAATTTATTACGGTAAAAATGGCAGGTTTTGCACTCTAAATCTCCAGGAACAGAATTCGTCGGTGCTAGGTTACCTCTTGCTAAAATATATAATATCTGAATGGGCTGGTAAGACCTCAATGTAGATTGGAATCTAGAAAATAATGGCAGTCTCCAAGGACTAATGGCCGAATATAAAATTCCATTTGAATACTCTGAGCTAAGCTAGTGTAAAATTATTATTCTCGGACAATCGAAATAAATGCAGGAAACACACCTGGTATACTAATTAGGCCAGGTTCATTTTCCCATTTGCTTTTTTATTCAAGTCGAGTCGAGACTCAATATCAGATTCTATGCCGTAAGACTCTGCCGCAGTGAAAGCATTCGAGATAAGATTTATCAAAGTTCAATAACGGCGAATATCATAACTGAACTTACGGGGATAAACTTGGTGTACAAAAAAGTCATGTTGAGGACGAGCGATGTAGCTCAATTGATCGACAAATGCGTCATTTTTGTATCTTTGATTGAACGATGCTCATCTAGCTGATAGCTCCAGGTGACGTTGTCATAATGACCAAAAGCTGATCGCTTTTTCCCTGGATCCTAAGAAATTGTAAGGAAAAAACTGCTAGACACAAAGCCCCTTTACGTTGGCAACGAAACCTCATAAAATGCGTTGGCCGAGGTGATTTACCATCAGTAGGGGTAAATATATGTAAATAGCTTTTGGACCGTTAACTTGGATGAAACTTACTCGACGTCAGTATCTTTATAACTCGTTCATGGTGAGATAAGTCTGCCACTGAATTGTAAAAAAAAAAAAAATGTGTCTACTGAAGAAGATCGACCTCAACATCTGTGGATTGCTCTTGTCAGCATTACTTTTCATCATTCCTGCTACAGTATTTTTGACACTGGGATTTACATGTACTTTGGCATCGAACCCTGAAAGACGTCAAGCTATTGACACATGTAAGAGAATGGACAAGAAAACGGACAATATCCTTCTAGTTTTTGGGTTTATTTATATGTTTGTTGGGCTGTTAGTAGCTGTCTTTGCTTATCTTGTTTCGCGAGCAGCAGCGAAAGAGGAGGCCTTGGCTCGAACGAGAAGCCTCAGAGTAAATCTGGTGTGAAATCTAACGCGGAACTGAGAAGAATAGAAAAAGAAAGAGATTTTTTTTTACTACGGCGCAATTTTACCTGCGGAAAATCTTCATTGAACGTGATGTCTATGCATGACAAGTGTCGGTTCGTGATGATGAGCGTCATAAAGACCCATGACATATCTTAAAATTCTCATCTCTTTTATCCATGTCGTAGTGTGATTAATAAATCAAACGCCTCAAAATAGGATCAAACAATTTATTGATTTACAATTGCACGTCCAAGAAATTTCCTCGAAAGAGAACAAAGAAGAGGGTTTCCTAAGTAAACATAGAGACATCATTGAATCAAGCCTTCAGATATAAACTTAAAGCCTTCAATAGTAAATAAATAATGTTAATTTCATTCAACATTTTACGAGCCGAGAGGAACTCTGTTGATATTTGAACTTAGTCGTCACATGCTTCATGAAATACCATGAACAGCAACTAAAACGGGAGCTTGGCGAACATCTTTCTTGCTTTCGCCTGGAGAGCAAAAAAAGAAAGTGCACCGGATACCACCAAACAGGATTATCTCATTCTCATTCGCGATATGTAAATTACATGGACAAATGTGTTTTTTATCTTAAGTCAGATTGAGCTCTGGAACACAAGTTTCTAATTGTGGAGATTGTAATGTTGTTTTCCTTGGATAAGTACAACCGGTGGTATTTGCAAATTTATCTCTAGAAAAGTCACCTAAGTTCAGATTTTGTCCTCCTGTAGTTTAGACCGTGAGTGGCTGCATGGCGTCGCGTTTTCATAGTTCAGCCGGAATTTTAGTATAATCTGGTTATGTCTTTAGAAATAAAGCGCTGAAACAAACTTAATCTTAAATGAATATCACCGATGATTAGTGCGTGAGGTCGACTGAACGTCTTGTTTCGATGGTAAGAAAATGCGAGTGAAAACTTCTCCAGAGAGCCACATTTAAGACATGATCCACCTTTTTACATTTGAATTATTTAATTCAATTAAACAATCAGCTTCCTTAAACATGAAACTCAATTCAAGCGCTTGAATCTTATTGGTGTTCACTTGTACATTTTTTTATGTTCATAATCGCCTCAAGGCCTTTTCGGTTTTGTTATTTTAATTGTTCGTATTTTTCTAATTCGATTCCATTCGACTTTATAAGCAGAAGCAGGAGAGAATAATACGGAATCCATCCCTCAATTTGTGAACCGTCAATAATTACGAACTATCAAACTAAAAAAGGCGCTAATTTAGTGAGCGACTGGCACTGAGCCCGCAGTGACTATCACCAGGGGGTACCGCTGAGTGACGGATGTAGCTAACAAAACATATTAATTTTTTAAATAACTTTTTGAGTTCGACATACAGAACACGCTGAATATATGGGAGTGTAAAACATAAAAATATAAGCAATTTTTCTTTTAATTTGGCAAACAAATTGATGCATTCGTGTTCTGGCGTGAATCAAGTGTTGCTTTTTGTCCTGCAAGAAATTGTTATGTCTTTGGTAGTGCAAAACATCGGGTGTCGCCGAAAAGGTTCAAACTTCATAGAGTGCGATTCATTAAAATGTATGGCTTCAGGGGCGCTATTCTTATGAAGTGAATAAGTGGTCTTACATGAAATATATATATATTGGCCAGGGAATTATCCACACCGAGAAATCTTGAACGGAAATCATATATCAAATAATGTATTGTTTTGGTTAGATCGAAAGCAAAATATATGGCCAAACTAGTCATCGACGTAGAAATATCAAAAGGGTGCTTTAGGTACGGTATCGTAGGAATTTTTCAAGTCTTTGATTGGCCAGCAAATTGGCCAAAAACAAAACTCAATGCGCGGGAATGTATTTGGTTCGTGAATAGGTATATCGACATGCATCTGGAGTAACCGCCCGAAAAGACTTAGAAATATCCATATGCAGAAGGTGTTTTGACAAGGGTATATATTAAGACGAATTGATGAAGTGGTCTTATCTTGGCCAACAAATTCTAGATATCTCATCTAAAGACAAAGCTCATTAAGAATAAAATATAAGCTCATAATTCTTTTAAAAGCCGAAATACTGATAATGTCCGGCCAATAAATATAATAAACCAAGTGCTTTGGCTCAAATATAAAGAATTAATTAAGGGGTCTTGCAGGCCAGTATACCCTATCAGACAAAGATGCGCCAATATCAATTCAAAATAGTGCGTTACTCTTTTGTTTTTTTGGCTACGGAAGGCTTGGAAGTCAAAGTATCAGAAAAAACTATAGGATGGAAATTCAGTTCTCCTGAAAGTGAAATATTTTGTTCAAAAAATTCAGCAACAATCTGGACGAGTTTCCAGTAACACCTCTTGGAAAAATCTACCGATTTGAGATTTTGGAAATATGTTGGAAGTATCGACTTCCAACATATTTCCATACTATGGAAGTAAAAAAACCATGGAAATATAATGGAAGTCAGAGCGCGTCATCACTAACTAACTTCCAACGTATTTCTATGATATTTCCAACATATTTCCAACATCTCAAATCGATAGATATTTCCAGTGTAATGTGAACCAGTAACGTGAGAAATAGGGGGGAAAAGTGGAAAAGAATTGATCTAACTTCAAACATTTTGCAGAAATCCTTTTAAATAATATTTCTAAGTGGTAGATAATTACTAAAACAAGAAATAGGAGCACTAGCGCTGAAATATCTAGAGTTTTAAATTTCAGCCGTTTTTTATAAAGACGAGTCAAAAAAAAAAAAAAAAAATTAAGAAATAGATGCTAATATTGTGTTATTTTTTGGTTCCATTCCCTTGGCAAATTACAGCTGTTAAGGTTTTTATCCCCTTAGATTTTAGTTGCTCTTAATCATAATAATCATAATGTCTGTAAAATGTATTCTTACTACTTACATTTGAGTGGAAAATATGAAAATAAAACAGATTGAGATAAATTGCTTTTGGCGGGAGATATACGTCTACGGATTAGTCAATCTTCTTCTGAGCGACAAATATGCTGCTGATTGATTTTATTTTTGAAATGTGTCTTCAAAAAAAGTTGATTGTTGTTTTCTTTGACGGAAAATGAATATGTTTATGAATTAACTTTTTTTTTTTTGGCAGGAGTGTGGTAGACCGGCCCTTTTTTGGCGGGAAAAGTCGGTTTGCAAGTTTTTGGCAGGAAATTTGCGTAAACAGATAAATCACAGTATTTTCATGGCGGGAAAATTCATAGCAGCTATTTTTGGCGGGAAAGTGTTTAATAGAATAAGGAACATCTATATGACTTTCTATTAACTAGTCAATGCTAACGACACAACCCAACAAAACAGAATGTTTGGTTACGGAAAGTGCCCTTATTAATGACCCATGCAAATACTTCGTCGAGACTTTCGCCATAAATACGGGCATTAATATGAATTTATGGCTATTAAAACTATTTATCGTACAGTTTTATTGCAATTACCTACGGTAAGTGATGAAAAAGAAAGATTAAGACATCGAAAAGTCAAATAGCCCTTTATCATATTATCAAGTACATTAATTTGTATTGGCCTTTTGTGCCTGGAAGATTTAGCGATTCAAAAACAAGAGAAATACGATGTTGCCCTTAAACTACGAGACAAAATGTCGCCGATATAATCAAATAACAAAACATGTTTTCAAAGAAGTGGCTTTGACTTGGTTGGACTGTATTCACCTTCATTTATCAAAAGCATTGTTTCTTGGAAGTTGGAAAAAGGTCGTTTCAAAACAACAACCTCAAAACATGTTTTTTCAAACACCCTAATTTTTGTTTGCCGATCTAATTTTAGAATCTAGAAATATAATTAGAATAAAAATATTATGTTATCCAAACGGACGATCAAATTATGTCCATACACGAGTATCATTATTTTTTTAAGATTTCTCGACGTTTTGATGCCATCGAAATGTCGAGAAACCTAGTTGTCATAAACTTATATTATTAAATGCTTTCCAATGTTTAATAAGGTTATCATTAATTGTATTTAAAAAAGTATTAAAAATAAAATAAAAAATATACGAATATGAGAAATGCTTTGTTGTGTATTTATAACATCATGATCAATATTTATTTTTGAGCTTTGGGATTTTCTTTTTTGATCCCGTAACTCTAAACGTATTTTCGATGGCTTTATGTATTTTAGATTTTAAAAGATTAAGTAATAGTTCCGTTTGAAGAATTAAGTTGAATTAAGGTGGCTCACTGCAGTTATTATTTTTAATTATAACCATATTCATGATTTGAAATCTGCAAATAATCGGCCCTAAATTAGCTGGATAATTAAGGTTTATGCTAGATTGGCGTTGCCATAGTAACGACAAAAATTTGATCAAATCAATAAATTTAGAAATTATTGTCGATTGATTACAGCCATTCTCAATTACACGCGCCGCTCTAGCGATTGTTTCTGTGGCGACGAAGAAGCTTTTGGTGGACGTCAATCAAAGCGTTTCCATGACATTCTATAGGCACGTGCTCTTATAGCTTTGTGTTTTCCTACAATGTTATGGAAACACCTTGTGATTGACGTCAACCAAAACCTACTTCGTCGCGACAGAAACAATCGCTAGGGGGCGCGTGATTGAGAATGGCTGTAATCTGGGACCACACCTCAAGACATCGAATGCTGCAGCGCGCGTCGTATACCGGGGGGAGCCGATTAACGGCTATGCGGGAGATTTCGGCCCCGTCATGTTCTCGGATTTACACTCATGACTGATCAAGAACTTCGACCGAGGCCTTAAGGAGCAACTTAACCAAGACGGAGCATTGTTGAAAAAAAAGCTATGCTAGAAAATAAAACACAAACATCTTCTAAGCATCAAAGAAATAGAGTTTTTCCGTATCCCTTGAATTGTATGTGTGAATTTCAAGGGGTGAAATTTTTCATGCAAATTAAGCAAGGACATTTATTATATTCTTCATTAACTTTACGAAACTCGGTAATTGTACTTTACAAAGTTATTTTCTTGAGCGCTGGTAACATCTTTTCGCCAGTGGTACCTAAAATTCTATCTGCCATGCAACAAAACTCGCAAGGCAAAACCTTTTTTCTTGGGGGGGGGGGGGGGGGGGGGGCGCAGCTGGGTAACCACATATAACAAAACCACTTAACAGCTAGTAGACAATTCTAACGAAAACTGTAACATCGTGATCATGAAGAGAGGGACCCTATGTTGATGCATACAAATGACCCTGTGGGAGGAGGGCTATTGAAATACAGATTTGTTATACTTGCATGCCAGCGAGATTTTGCGGAGTGTATTTAGTCAGTAAAAAAATACAGGTGATAAAATCATAAATCATCATTACGAGTGACATTCCACAGGTAAAAAAATGAGTTCCAAATGTCCTTTGCCCGAGTTCATTGATCTAGTCAGTACAGCTACTTCGGTTATTCTTACAATAATCATGGAAGTACTAGAAGATGAAGATAAAATATGTCCAATCTTGATGTTAATACAAGTGCTTTCCGCTGCCAAGAACTTTCTACTCCGAGTTGCCAATCATTTCCAACAATACCGCGTCAAAACCAGAAGAATTTTGGCCTCGTTGGTTCGACAACCAGTTCGGTTTTGGGAGCTGCCTGGTAAAACACCCGAAAGCCTGTCAAGGGTTGTACAGAGAATTTTTAGTGAGGTACAAAGTTTTATCCGGGACTCTAGAAACCCAATACGGGGACTAATTCAAACAAGGCCATTTGTTTAAAGTATGATATTGATGATGCTTTTAGTTTCGGTTACGCACCTATCCCACCTTTTCACATGTTGGGAGCTTGTTTGGAACGAGTGCTACAACAGAAAATTTCCATATATTGCTCTTAATAACGCTTTTTAACTATGAGCCCCTATACATACGCTGGCATTCTTCGCGAGTGTGGAACTATTTACGTGTAAGCATAGATGACTTTTCAGATGTTGTTGGTATGATTGACGCTACACCAATCAGCATCAACGGACCTCAAGGGAACGCGCAAAGGCTCTACTATCGCGGCAATCGCGGGTTTCATTTCGTTAAGTGGCAAGTAACTGTTGACACAAAGGTTTTTTTCACGTATGGTCAGGCAGGGTTTCTCGGTCATTTAACTGACGTTTCAAGTTACAGAATGTTACCACGAATAGGTTTCGGCAATAATTTTCTTCTACAGCTTCCTGTCAGTAGTTATCTTATGGCAGATAGTGGATGTCCAACAGGATATCTACTGCTTGTACCCTTTTCCCGAAGAGGTGGAAGACGCCTAACTGCCAACATGGAAATGTTTAATCGAGCTTTCGTTGTCCAGGCATAGAGTTAGAGTGGAACATCGGATCACTGACTTAAAAATCTATAGACGTGTGTCGAGTAGATTTAGACACAGGCGATGGCGAATAAGTGGGGTGGCCAACTTAGTGTGGCCCTTACGAATAGAAGAAAGCTCATTAACAATATTAGAAGAAACGCAGTCCATTTAGTTTAAAAATCATTTTAGATGTAGCTTTTTTTTCCAGTTCAGTGCCCAAACTAAGTTTGCATTGGATATCTTTGTATCGTCACCATGGCGCAACAACACCGTTAAAAATAAATGTTCGCACACGTTAATAACTATAAGAAAGGGAAGGAATGAATAACAGAGACTAACTTGTGTGACTGCAAGAATTGAATCCCAACCGGTTATAAGCCCTGTCATGGAAACCCACACCAATCATCTTCTTTCCTTTCAAGAGGAAACAGAAGCTTGCCATAATTCATTAATAATAAAGGGTTTTCTGTGGTTTTGAAGTAAAAATGTTTATTGGTGCTACATTCTAGTCATACCTTGAGTCTTTTGCCAAATAAATTCAATGCAATTTACCGTATCAATATTACAGAGTTATATATTTATGTTCAAAATTGAAGACAAAAGAACTTCATAATTATGGAGCAGACAGCTAATTTGCATGAAACATTTCACCCCTTGAAATTCACACATGAAATTCAAGGGATACGGAAAAACTCTAATGGATAAAATATAGTTTTTGAGTATGGCCAACGTTTTGCAAAATGCCCATAATTAATTTGTCATCGTCTTACAATCTGACTGTTTATCTCCATTACTAGCAAAATTACTGATTGTTTGACAAAACTGTAAACACGACTCACATCTTTCCCTCTCTCTGTCCAATTAACGAGAATCCATACAGTTCTACAGCACTATGAAAAAATCCTTCGTGATTGGCTCATCTCCCTAGGTGACGTAATTAACGAAATTTAAGTTAAAATACCATGGGTATGTAAAAACATAGCGATTTGTTCAAACGTCCTAGAATTTTTTAACCAAAGAAAAAGTATTTTTAAGATATATTAGTTTGCTTAAATGGAATCTCGCCGCAATTTTGAAGTTAGACCAGCAGTAGAGAGGGATGTGCCTGCGATTGCAAAGATGATCAAGGTGAATTAATCTCAATTTACACTATGAAAAATAATCTTAGTACAAAGAAAAGTGGATCGGCAGAGCGTGAAATTACACTAGAAAATTAGAGAAAAACTGTGTACTTACGATATAAATTGTTGCAATTACAATGCTAAATAGCAAGGCTGATTTTAGAAGTGAAAAGACTGGTATGCTAAATGAGTAAAACTGACTTTGTAAAATGATAATCATCGAGCATTACAAGACCCTTTTTGTCCTTCTATGGCAGACTTGTCTATAGATATTTCTCTCTATAACGCTTGTAAGACAAGTTAGTAACCGGTTTTCTTATTTAATCTTAAGTAAATGCCATAATCTATTTATTGTAATATATTTATGAATCATGAATTACGGCATAAATGGTACAAAATAATATTCAAATTGCCTTATTATAGTGGTTTATTATATGAAACTAAAAAGCACTATAGTCAATGCGGTCATGGCAGCAAAGCAAAGTAAACGGACAGACGGACAGATAGCAGACAGACAGACAGACGGAAAGAGGGGAGGACGGACTGACAATCAGACGAAGGGACGGACGGACAGACAAACAGACTGCAGAAGTGTAATAGATAAAATGCTCTTGGCATATACATGACGATGGTCATGATGATGATAATTATAATTTATTAACATACATTTATTCATTTTTAATGTAARGGTTTAGCGCAATACCTAGGGGAGTCGGACAAACTAAAGACAGGAGAAGAAGGTAAGAGCTGATGCATTCAACAAGAAACGGGTCTAGGTTTCTAAACTCCACTCTTTTCGTCTCGGCGATGATTTACGACTGATAATATATAGGGGACAGAGCCCTAATTGGTTCCGCCCTACTCCTTCTTGTCCTTGCTTTATATTCATTGAAAAGTAATTTATACAAAATGTGTAGAGCAAAAATTAGGAAATCGGCTCCAGTATATAATTGGAAGGATTTACAACAGTTGAATTGGAACCAAACATGTCATTCACAACCCTGAAGAAAGGCTTAAGGAGGTAACTAATAAATGCAACGGTAAACTTTTATTCTAGAACTGTTGCGCGATGGTTTCGGCGCAAATCAACTTTTTCACTGCCTTGTAGCTGAGGAAATCCCTATTCCACATGAAGGTAAGTTTGTCATTGCAATAAATGCACGAATGACCGAATGAATAAAGGAAAGATGGAAGGGAAGAAACGAAGGAAGGATAAAAGGATGACAGTAATGAAGAAAGAAATAAAAAAGTGAGAACGAAAGAAATAAAACAGTAATATAGGAGATATATTTCAATTTGTGCTAAATAATAAATCTATAAATTATAGGTTATACTTAATATCCATTTATAGGTAAATAGTAGCTACTAGTTTATGCATTATTATGGATTTATCTAATATATATATWTTTTTGAATATATAATTTTTCTTTACGTCCCCATCTTTTTTTTTGTTATAGTGTCCCCAATTCACAGTTTATACATAGCTAAATCTTTATGACACTGAAATATAGTTTATATATGTAATGCATTAGATGTAATGTGTATAGACCATTTTCGAGTTCCAAATTACCGTTGTATTGCTTGATTACAGACTTATTTACTCAGGCTCGGCCTTGTATCAGTGCCTAATTATTCAGAGATAGAATGAAAAARAAAAAAAAAAAAGAAAAAAAAAGAATGCACAACTTCAACAATACAAACACCTTGAAATTCAACGGACCTTCACTGGAACACATGAATATTCTTCACAAAGTCGAGTCTAACCCTGAACAACCGAGAACTCGAAACATGAAGTATTCTTACATTTGAATTTTTTTTGAACAGACGCGACCGTGAGCATCATTGACCCAGCCAGAAGCTCACACAGAAAGACTTCCACACCAAGGGTAAAGGAGATCCTGGGTATTGCTATCTATTTCTATACCTACTCCACATGGGAGGGTCCCATGCTTTACCTGGAGGATCTCTTTGTCATTCCCTTTGCTCGAGGTCAGTATATTTCTAAGATAGATATAAATATATCTAACAAAGTGGCCAATATCAATCCAAAATGTCGTGCCTTCAATATATTAGATATTTAAAATGTTTTTGCATTGATAATAAGTTATTTTCTCTTGCATTGTAATAGGTCAAGGGATTGGTACCTCAATAATGAAATCACTTGCAAAGGTAAGTATAAAGCTAATATTAGAAAAAAGCTAAACGTGTGCGCTTGCTCATGTTGCAGCCGTGTCACGTTCTAATCTCGTCCCCAGACTATTCGTTCGCTGCTGTACGGCTCTAAGAAAAGAATAAAATAAACTATTATTTTAGGCTCAAACTGTTATTCCTAATTTTGATTTGATAGGTTTGAGCATGCGCAGTGCATAAAACATGTCTGACTTATCGTTTTAAGCATTGAAGTCATGGTTATAAATTAAGAGATCTTTTGGGCTCAAAAACTAATTACATAAAAACCGCAGGTGACCGACAAGGCCTTCATTTTGCCACTAGCTCCTTGTTATCCTGTTCTTGTGGTATCAATCAGTGTCGCATTCTCAGATGATTGTCTGAGCAGAAAAAGAAACAATTGGAAAGGTTTGAAAGACTTGGCGTAAAAAACGTTTTTTGCAGGAAATAATTGAGCTTATCGACCTGTTTTCTCAATCGCTGTCAAGTTCTCCATCATCAAGTATGACCGCGCTTAGCAAAACTATATGTTCAGTACTCTCACTTAGATAAGTCTTTAATTTAGTAAAAAATTTTATCTGTACAGATCGCTGCCGACAAAAAGTGCTCGCGCATGCAATGGATGTCACCACAGGGACGCCCATCTGTGAGGTTCTACGAAAAATTTGGAGCTGAGTGCTTGGGAGACTGGTGTGTTTTTCGATTGGGCAAAGCGGAGATCAACGAACTGAAATCCGACGCAGCTGAGCCCGAAGAAGAATGATAGCTATTACGACTATGATATGAATTAAAATTCCTTGCCAATCTTTAAATTATATAATTATACTTAATTATCTAGAATCGGAAATATGTTTTGAGTTGATTTTGTGCTAAACCTAATATTGAATAAAAAACTTTCAGGTATTGGTTGCTGGTCAGCGGTTAAAACTGTAAGCCAGGCTTATGCTTCATGAGTGTTGTGAATTTTATTCTATATAAATTTATCTTCGATAAATATCAAGAGTGAATAAATAAGGGGTCTTATTCGTATTTTCATGGAGTACTTTCAACAGACTATCGCTGGCTATTTCTTTGTATCACATTATTTGGACCCTCCTTTATCGGCTGTTGAAGCTTCAAGCGTCTTTACTGAAGGCTGAACATACCAAACATTTGACGTAAGAGGCTCACTGGTCAGCTATGAAAAAGCTGGCTTGAAGATATAATGTTTAATATAAACTTTGTGGTCTGTTTGTCTATATAGTCGAAAATTACACAGACCCCCACGACGACACACCAAAATATTTCCTTGTGCTGCCCTTATATTCATCACTCAAACCATCCTCTTCACACAACCCCTACTAAAAAACACAACACACACTGCACCCCTAAATCTGAGCATCTACTCTTTGCCCTCTTTTTTTAAGTAAAAAGAAATTGCTGCACTACTGATTTTCCATATTGCTTACTAAACTTGAATGAAGAACATGCATTTTATTCATATGTAAATAATGCCAGAACAGAAGAAAATATGCACGAAAATCGTGCAGACAAAAGTTTGCAAAAAATTCCATATTGTCATGTTACCTTTCGATAATTGTGAAAGCTAAAAAAGAAAAGGACAGCATACTATTGGTATACGAAAATGCTTGGTAATACCAATAACAGATAATTATTCAATATAGTAAAAAATAGTTGGTAGTAAGTCCTACGTAGTATCAGTTAAGGCTTACCACTGAACAGCAAAAATGTTCTATAAATATTTTATAATGTTGTTGCTTGTGTCAGACAAAATTCAAAAGAAATTGTTTGAACAATTCAGGCACCAAACACAAAATCACATGGCACTTACATGACCTCTCGCTGCGCTTTCTTTCTTTTCATTACACAAATAATTAATTTTTTGAATTTAATTCGCTTGTCGTCCTTTTTGTTATTCACTCGAGCCCCTCCGCACTTGACCGTTGACAGCCGTTGGGCTGAAAAAATAAACATGGCTCAATAATTGGCCCAGTCTATGGCTAGCCTTTGATCTCATTATCAATTCATTCGAGGCCGTGGAGCTTGAAGGGGCAGTTTTGATGCGCGCTGTCTTCGGGTCGTGGAATATGTAAATATCAGAACCGAGTCCCCATCAATATCTTCGACTGAGTCCCCATAATATGGGTGTGTAGAAAAATGCTCAAAACAACGCTTCTAGACTGTTCAAGAATTCAAATCATCGAGATAAAGTAAGCTAGAAGGAGTTTATGAAAGAACTGAGAGATTTAGGTAAGTTACAAATCGTTTTACAACATTACTACAACATTACTACGTTCGACTGAATCGTAGTATAGCCATTTAGCTATTTTTGTGTCTCAGCGTGAATGATCTTTCTTGCAATCTTCGCTGTTACACCAACAGAGTTAACTTGCAATCTATCTCTATTCATCGATTCAGCGAAGAGTTCCTTTTAAAATTCGAATTTGATGTGTGTATTTTTAGTCTAGTCGCTTAGCATTCATTAGAATTGTGAACTTCTCTCTGTAGATGATTAAGCGATGTATTCTAGTCGACGAAAAGACAATTTAAGGCGAAAATGACGACGCTGAAGAATAAGATATAGTCCCGATTTTCGTTTTTAATTCGACACAGATGCCTGGTGACCTGTGTTGGATATGTTGTTAATGATAATGGAGTCACATATACATTCTACCTTACATATTATAATTAAAACGGATATAATTTTCCATGGTTGACTTGATCTCGATCAAAAATCTCTAGACGACCCCAACCTTGGCTTCTAATCTAAATCAGCCATTGTTTTTCCAAAATGATAGAAAAAATGATTGTTATCTCTGAAATAACACATTAGAATGTTTTCCAAAGGAGCGATCAACTTCGTGACTGTGCGTGACGTTTGGGATGTATTTATTGCGTGACATGCTACATAAATGAGATGTTAATAACCTTAATAATTGTTAATTTCCTTTAAAATCGCAACATAAGCATTGTGACATTAAATATGACCTAGGAAACATATGGTTGCCATAACAGAGGTTTTTAAAGGATATTTTTATGAAGAAAATTAATAGAGTAATTGAGTAATATTGATGGTTTTCACAGCTGTCATGTTGGATGAATTTAACGAAATATTCGTCCCTTTTTTAATATCGTCCAACGTGGCGGCCGTTTCTTCTGTTATTTCATTCTCTTGGGAATGATTGAAATCTAGCAAACCGTTTTCTCAAGGTTGCGTGCGCATCCAAATTTAAGGAACTTGAAGGGCCACGATACCAGAATACGAGTATTATCGTGCATTGCTATGAAATTGTTTCCGATAAGAATTCATAAAATCGATTATTCTCCTCTTTAAATATAAAACTGTCTTCTCAATTTTACTGAATTTGCGTTTTTCAGTTTTGTAGCCCGTCAAGTTGGATGCGCACGCAACCTTGAGAAAACGGTCTTTCATCGCATCTTTGATAACGCTACGATTATTATTCGAGAGCCTAATGACGTAAATCGACTTAGGAGAATTCATCCAAGGAAAATTACTAATTCAGCTGCGTGTAAGACTAAGGCTACAATGAGATGAAACATCAGGGCAGATAGACGCCAGACACTATAACACTACAATGAGTTTTGACCTTACTTGACACATGGCACAGGGAGCCCGGCTTGGTGATGCTAAATCGGTAAAACGATCACGTTTCTTATGTTGATGACATTACATAATAATCGTAACTCAATACGCCCCTATTACAAACGGTCACTACGTAATTAGAACACCAGTGTTTGTAACGCGTAACTTAATACCGTGATAAATTCAAATACGTAACGCACGCGTTAAGAAGAGAGAAAGGAGAGAAGGGCTTGAAACAAGCGAAGTTTATTCGTTGTATGTGCGCCAGCAGTTGATGGGACACTTAATTTATTCATAGCCAGCATGACATCGAACGGGTACTCAAATGTACTAGTTCCGAGTTCGTCCATAATAGTAGGTATTAAAACTGATTTAAAAAAATACTAACTGAGTTTGTTATCGATTATAAACTAAGAATTATTTTCGTGAATTTCGAGGACAGGCTACTTGAAAACGTTGAAGTTGGCTCTGAAGAAATATCAATCGCCGAAATATACGAAGAGCTACCGGCATATAGTTCAGGATACCCTGCGAGCAGAGGTTTTTTTTCTGACCCTCCGTGGAGCTGGCTATCGGGGAGAAAAAATACCTCTAGGTATTTTTTCTCCCCGATAGCCAGCTCCACGGAGGGTCAGGAAAAAAACCTCTGCTCGCAGGGTAAGTTCAGGATAAAGAAAATATAGACAATAATAACAGAGAACTCGGACGTCTCCTAAAAACCGTTTTTCCTTCAGCGACTAGAGTCAAAGTCACTTTGGAAAAAAGCGGGGAAAAAATCATTTCATTGAAAAATGGCAAATCAGGCTAGGTTAATCATAAACATGTCCCATCAACTGCTGGCGCACATAACTTTAAACCAAGCTTGCCGAAATTGCCGAAAATATCATGAGAACTGCTCACAAGTTATGAAATCAACGCTCCCTCATTTGGTTTAATCTATACTCATTCGCTTGATCCAGGTTTAAGAGCCCTAACTCTAAAACAAGACTAGAAAATCGAGGTTTTAAAAGGGCTACTATATTTTGTTTCAGCCCTTCTCTCCTTTCTCTCTTCTTACGGGGCGTCTAACACTATTGCATTACAAGTTCTATTAGTAGTGACCGTTTGTAATAGGGGTGTATTGAGTTACGATTATTATGTAATGTCATCAACATATGAAACGTGATCGTTTTACCGATTTAGCATCACCAAGCCGGGCTCCCTGTGCACATGGCGGATCTTTATCGAGTTAGTATATGATAATTCCACAGGATGCCCAGTACATCGTTATGTTGTAATACATCAATAGGTAGTGTTGTATGTATCGTATATTATAATGAAAATAATGGAAATTTAAAAGAATCTAGATTGTAGATTTTTTTTAACGAAAAAAAGTGGGATGGTGTTGTGAGGTTCCAAGAATTCGGAAATGACTCGGGAAATAGACAACACATGGCCGCCATGTTGGATGACAGATCAAGTTTGCTCCACACGGGTCTTCCGTCGGATGCCTCATTTCCGGCCGCCAAGATCGACGACAAAAGCAACGAAAACCGAAGCAGCTTCAATTTTATTGCTTGCGTTCAGCCGGTAAAATTTCTCTCGAAATAACCGTCTTATCGAACCCTGAAACAACCTGGGCTACCAAAGTCAAGACAGAGCCCAGTACAGAATTGATTAGGATTTAGCATTTTACAATTTTTTCCTTACAATTTACTAATTTATGCGTGTATTTAACAAATCGAAGTCAGTTTTCTATAGGTCTGCATTGTAATCGAACATGAAATGACGTCAAAAAGGATCCAAACTAAAGTGGAACCACGAGAGCATGTTTTTTTACTATGACAAAGTCGAAAAAATTGAACAAAAAAGACATATAAATAGTTTGAAAAAGCCGTTTCATACGCTCGCTCAGTACACGCAACGGATGTCGTAAGCACAAGCAGGTCTAGCCTCTAATCGACAATGGTTCTAAGCCAATCAGCGCGCGAGATATTTCCAAGCTATGGCAAAATTCTGTATGTATCTAATGGCTTCAACGTAACATTCGAAAGACAAGTTTTGATACCATTGCCTTCTAACGTCAACTTTTGTTCTTATTTTTCAGGATATACATTATGGAGTTGAAACAAGCGTTGCTTGAAATTGCCATCTTAATATCTCTTTTGCAATTAGCTAATTGTACGCCATCGTTATGCATTCTGAGACCCGACGATCGTTGTATCAATCAGTGCACACAGAATTCCACCACATGTCTCTGTGAAGCGGATGGCATCAACGTCAAACACTGCAAACAGGTTTGTGACAAACCCCATTCTGAAAGCTGTCCAAATATGGTGTGCAGGGGCGGCAAAACCTGTGTTCAACTATGCGGGGATGCAGCATGCAACATGACGTGTTCGGAGAATACTGAATATTGCCATCAAAACTGCACTTCATTACAAGGAAAATGTGACATCTTAAAATGCTCTTCTGCAGAATGTGTCCAATTTTGTTCTAATTGTACAATGATCTGTACTGAACAAGTTAGGCAGTGCAAGCAAACTTGCCTCGGTGGTTCATGCAGCCTGAAGTGCAGGGCACGAAATTGCATAAATGCATGTGGAGAAGGAAATGAAACTCAATGTGAAGTCGATGCACCTGGAAATGTTGATGCGAAGGGTGAAGTTTCAAAAGGATCTTTTATGCTTCTGGCTACCTTAACCGTGACTGTCATTTGTTTCCTCAAAGTCTCGTAATATCGCTTACGAGTTATTAGGATATCATTAACAGCTATTATTGCAAAATGGAGACCACTTACAGTCATGTGCTAGTAAGAGGTCAAAAAAATCCAGTACGAATAGCAATAAACTGTTAAACACTATACGGTGAAATTAACTCGTAAACGGGACCAGAAAAAAATGTTAACACGTTGGATATACTTTAATAATGCTTATATATCTAATGCTTTGATAAATAGAAATGAATGTAGAATTACATATGTTTTTGTCTATTATGTTTGTGGTGCTATAGTATACTGGGCAATTCACTGACTGGCCGACCGACCGACAAACGTACAAATTAGATAACACAACAAAAACCACAAGATGCCAGTGGTTGAGTAATATTCTGAAGAATTTAAGTCAACATGTTTTTGCGCAATTGCGTTGTGCAGTTTTTTTTGTTTTTGTTTTTGTTTTGGTGCAGAAATGCTGAAGCGCTGTAAGGCTTAAAATTTTCAACAAATCAATATTTTCTCTGTACCTCCAAGCTCGTGTACCTGCAAGGATCGTTTTAATTGAAGATCATAACCGTGAGGAAAAATTCCATCACTATAAGCTCGTAGAGTCGTAAAATTATTTGGGAATGAGCTCCGTGACTTGATTTACCCATCACGTTACATTTTCCAACACACATGCGCCTACACTTCTTTGCGTGACACGCCATGTCACATACGCCAGACACGCACATCTGTTCGCATTTTTCCKTAGAACTTGAGCACTCCATGGAACAATTTGAACAAATTTGATGGCAGATTTTGGCGGAACACTTCAGGTGTTTGCAACGTGCTTCCCAAGCACATGACTGCGAGCACATGTTCGTGCCAGAACATTCCATGCTGCATTCACCCCGAAAACAATTCTGGTTGCAAGAGTTCAGCCCCTTGCAAGACATTCTTGGGCATGAGTGAGAGTGCAACCAATGGCATGTCTGCGTGCAACTGGAGATTTCTGATTGGCCGCTCATGGAACACTCGCAAGTTGTATTTCTGCACATTTTCTGGCAAAGGCCTTGATTTACTACTCCATCATGACAGACACTTTCACGGGTCGAACAGGTGACTAAATATTTTGAGGCGTGCGCAGTGAAAAGAAGGAGAACCACAGTGTGGAACATGTTACGAGAAAGAAAATTGAGGAGTTAATCCAGTTTTGTTTCTTTTTCCTGGAATATTGTTCAAGAAAAGAAGGGGAAAGTTCCAGTTCAATCGATCAGTTTGCACTGCACCACCACACGACAGCCTTCACTTACAACGTTTATTCAAGCCTAACATTTAATTTTCCGTCGCTTGAGCTGCCTGTGTTGATTATTTGGTAGCGAAGAAGGTTTAGCAACAATACTCAATTATGAACCTATGAGGAATCAAAGATGATATATTTATGGAAATGAAAACATTTCAGTCTTGTAAATGTATATATATATTTATATGAATGTAAAACGTATTACCTTCGTAGAAACCGACTGAATTACTCCCCGAGACATTGTAAATTAGAAATTTGACATTTGGCCAGGCCTTATCCTACGTTAGAATTCTTATGTATACCCTGAAACAGCCTCTAGGCTGACCATAGTCAGGGCACGGCTAAGTCACAGATTGAATTTCAATTTAACGTGTTAGGTTTTGCAGAGGGAGGAAAATTGGATCGGAGAATCCGCAGAAAACCCCTCGAATCAAGGACGCTCGAGAGAGCTCAATCGATATCTATACTCACGAAAGAACCTGAGATCCCAGAAGTGTGAGTTGAGAGTATACGTTTATTACTGCTAAGAAGCACCTTTTCTAACTATGCAAACAACAGGATTAAGTCTATTAGGAACTCGTTTGTCTCGATTAAGTAATGCACTTCAGTCAGGGCTCTTTTTTGTCTTAATGTGCAATACTCATCAAGTATTAATCACAGAGAAGACATTGGTTTCTAATGCAGCATTAAAAATGACTTGAGTTCCATCATGAAGCGTACGAAACGAAGAGAATAAGAAAAGACAGATATCGATGAATCACACAACTGAGATTAAAATTATAATACGATTTCAGTCGCTTCTACTTGAGGGAGATAACGTAACGTTCACCAACTACTATTCAACTTAAACAAATCCAAGTTCAAATGACAACGTTAACCCCCTTTTTCCATTATGTGTAAATGGGTTAAATTTCATTTGCTTCAACATTTATATTTGCTCGATGTTCTCGCTGCAGCAGACCTTAATCTTACCTGGAGTGAATAAATTTGCTATTGCTGAAATGTGAGAATTATCTTTGGGCCTTGATCCAGCTGAAGAGCTTCATAGGAAAATTCTGTTTTCTGAGGCGAGTATTTTCACACGAATATAAGCTTTTTATGCCAACATTGAACTGATTTTTTGTGGATACAGCACAAGATTTATCTTGACTTTAAAAATATAATTCATTCATTCACACTGACCTGAAACTGTGAAACAACGTAACAAACTCTATGATGTCGACTTCGGTTTCTTTGTAAAGAAGCTGAACTCATTTGTGATTTAAAGTCTCCCATTAAGCTTAATTTACACTTTTATCATTAATTTACTCTCTGATTGGTCGCGAGAGTGCTATCTCGTGAAACCTCAATATGGGGTAGTAAACCTTATGGGTTTTTAAAATACCGAAGCCAAAGCACATTCTAGGGGAAATATCGACCTTAGTAAGTGCATATTTACAGTCTGATGATAACAGTTTGCTATGACCATTGTTTACAACTTTGAATACTAGGTTTTAATTAAAGCTACGGCGAGAATATCTTAAATGCATATTTGTGTCTAGTTATAACAGATTTTTCAGTATAGCTTTAGTTTTCGATACCTTTTTTTTGCTATGAACGCCCGCAGTTATGAGGAAAACGGAAATGAGAGTAAAGGAAGATATAATGCGGTCCTATAATAGGAAGCACAAGTTTATTTTATGAAAATTGTATTAAAAAAGATTCCTTGCTGATCAGCGGATGAAATTAGAGTTGACTGGAAGTCAATACATATGCAACTTTTAAGTCAAATCATGTCAAAACAAGTCCTTAAAGTATTCTATTCACTGCCTGAAACCTAAAATCAAAATAGACCCCTTGCATGTGACATCATAGCAGCTCGATCTTGGGGGACAAAAAAAAAAAACAAAAGAATTCCAATCTCCTGAGAATTGGAACCTATTGTTTTGTCTATTAGATTGAGCTGCATTCTAAAGTGCTGCAAGGGGTCTATATCTATCTATACACATATAACCTCCACTGGTTTTCCAAGCTAACGACTCTGCGCTCAAATTGACTAAAATTTAAAATAATCTAATGGCAAGGATCTGGCTTCATGCTGTTTCTCACAGCCTCCATCTTGGATGACTTTAACAAACGCTTCACCATAAGTCTTTTCCGTTCATCAACCAACATGGCCGCCAAGTCTTTTGTTAATTCATTGTGATGTGATTGTGTCAGGGTTCAATGAGTCAAAATTTTCATTTTGGCCAATCTCGTCCAATAGTTTCTTTAACAAGATGGCCAAAATGGCTGCGCAATCCAAATAAGTTAAACTTAGTGAAATAAAGATCTATGCCAACACTAGGGAGGGCACCTTTATCTTATTTGTGGCCCTACGACAATTCATTGGGTAAGGTATTATATCAGCTGAGAAATTTTAAGTTAAAAATTGACAAATTTACAGTTTATATCTGGGGATGTATGCCACCCTTAAATTAAAAGTCTTTTACAGTAAAGTAACCCAGTTGTATCAATGTTGCTCAGAGCTAGCCTCCATTTTGTGCAGAATATTCATGTGTTACAGTAAAGGTCAGTGGAATTTTGAAACTGTCGTGTAGATGTTTTGCACCATCATGTGTCGGCGCCCATAATACAGCTTGGACTGCCTGTGGTTAGATGGCAGAACAATAAAATCCCTTTGCTTGGGAATTGAGTTTTTTCTCAATAAAAACTATTGTATTATTCCTGCCATCTAACATGGCTGCCGTCACGTGGTGGTGCAAAACCTCTATTGTTGAAGTTGTGTATTCTTTACTTTACAGTTGGTATTTGTAAATATTTAGACACTGATGCGAGGCTAAGCCTGAGTAAATTAGTCTGTCATCAAGGGACACAGCAGTAATTTGGAACTTGAAACTGGTCTATATTTTTTTTCAGACACATTTGTGGCTTATTTATCATTCACTTGTCCATTAGAATATTCTAGAGAAAAAGTGAATATACTTCATGGCGTCTTTATTGTCCAGAATCTGACAAACACTGAGTAAAAAAAAAAAATTTAATTGCAACTTAAACATAAATATTCGACAATCATATACGACTAGCGTTTTTATAGCATTTCAAAAGTGAATTAGTTGCTAATTATGATAATGACTAGCGGTGTATACTGTATAGTTGAGAATGCGTCAGTGTGTTGAATATAACAAGTGAAGAATGAAGCTTCAGAATGAAGCTTTTAAAACACTGCGTACAAAAACGTTTATAACAAAGCAGACGGTGTCAGTTTCGGGAGAACTTATACGTATCTTGCACAGGAGAGATAATAAAAGTTATTTAAATGATACTCATAAATTATTCATTGTTTTGTCAAAGAAAAAAATACCTAAACCACTGACTATTACTACCCACATTACAGCTTGGACTTTAAATTTACGACTATGGAAAGGCTGTGTCAATCGGACCTTGATTCTCAGTCGAAAAACAAATAAGGTAAGACAATAATTTCTGACCTTTTATTTTGTTATTCGTCGCGAAGCCTGTCCGCTTCAGTATCTCTTTATATTATTATTTTTTACCTTAAATATTCAAAGAGAAGGCCGAATTAAACATCGATCGGTTTTCGGCCATATTAGTGTTATTCTTCACGGACCATGCAAGTTCATGTTTGATATTGAGAAATTAAACTTGTAGGAAAGGTGTTAGGTCAGTTTATCAGTTCAGTTACGTTTTTTATCAGACTGGCCGATGTTTGTGATGCTGGTTATTATTCATAAGTTATAAACTTTACTTTATTCCATTAATTCGATTAATTTTTTCTCTCAAAAAGAGTAGAAATTTAAACTCGAATGACGAGAGGAAGGTTAGTATTGTGAATGGCATTATAGGTTCCATGGGTTTCTAGCTCAAATCAAACGAATGAAAATTAAACCGAAGGATCATGAAATATAAATCTAAAATCAATTCGAAAGATACTGGTTTTTGGTTCAATCTAAATGCAAACCTCATTACATCTTGTTTTTGGAGATATAGATAAACTGCATGATCTAGAATATCCATTCTCTTATCTAAAAGAGGTATAAAATAAAAACAGGTTAAGGTCGGTAAATTTAATATGTGTTTTTCTATAAAGAAAAAATGAAGCATTTCTCAGAAAATCTAACTTAAAGAAATGAATAAATAGTTGACATGAATAATATAAGAAATAATTAGCGGAATAAAGTGTTTCTAACACCAGCAATTTTTTTGTTATATGATAATATTTTTTATCGCAAAAAATTATTCACGTAAAGAACTTTAATGTTTATAGTGAACTTTCTTCCGATAAAGGACTTACTCATAACACGAAGCAATATAGAAAAAAAAAACAAACAAATATTAACATCGTGTCCGATACTTTTAAGATATTGACAAACTGTTTACATATGCCTGGTGATATCCAAGGTAATGTTTTGAAAACCACATGGTGTTGTCTTTGGGAAGGCAATCAAGGAGCTTCTCTCCCGTGGAGAAAGTCAACTGGCTCAAAGGAAAATAGTTTTCTGAATGGGAAGATTTTTCTAGAAAATCTGTAGTAGCAGGTCAGGTGATCGAGTTTTCCCGCCCTTGGGTGGATAACCGATATCGAATCACGATTTCTAAAACCGAAACGCCAACCGTCATCGATCGGTAAGTTAAAGAGAATTATTAACTATTAGCGGATTATTTTCGGTAATTATTCAAGAAAATAAAAAAATATATATGGAAATTTGTAAAAAAAAATTTTCTGCTTTGAATTTACCGCCGAAATGGCGGAAAAATTTTACGCCAAGGAAAAATAACTGAAAGGGTGACTTTTTACATTTCAAGAAAAAATAATACTGATAGATCATTTTAATCATTATCAATAATCATTCAAGAATATTAAATATATATATGGAATCCTTTGTCAAGGATTACGTGTTTGTATTTGAAGTTAACCAACATGGCGGATATGAACTGTAAACTGCACGTGACTTTCGACTCCTATTATAAAACAGCTGGTAGATATGATTACCTCGGCTTATTTTGTACGTTTTCGCATTAATCAGCGCTATTTTTTCAAAAGGGCAAGATAATGACAGAAAGCAGCTAAAAAAAAAAAAAAAATCTGCATCCAATGAAATTTCAAACAGTTTCATTTGCAGCATCAATTTTTTACTATAAATTTTGTTCAGTCCATGCGTTTTTACATATTTATTGGACGTATGTTTTATGTTTAAAAATTAATGTCGATTCAGCTTTTGTGTAATTCAATTTTTCCTCGGAATTGAAAAAAAGCAAAAAGTAATGCTGTATCTTATGTATTCTATATGTGGTGTTATGTCTGGAAATTGAAACAATTTCTTGGAAGTAACATGATTAAGTTTTCTTATATTAAATAAATATATCAAGAAACGACATCAAAATATCAATGAAATCAGGAAAATTAGCCAAGACATGTCTATTTGCAAATACATAAATATAAAGTATCGGAAATTTTAAAATCTCTATAGGACTAATTGGTTAAAAGAAGTCAAAATATAAGTATCTAAGAAATACTAATTTATCCCTCTGGACTATTTGGGTTAACGTAATCAAGCCATAAATGGCAAGCCGGTTTGATGACTGGAAAAAAAGTCATTAAGTATAGATTGAAAGATACTGCAAGAACTGAAAAAATAAATACACTATTAAACACTTTTTGTAAACTAAATATTGGACGCAAGCATCAAAGGCCAAGAAAACAAGACATCCATGGCAATGGACACTATCGGTTCCGCTTGCTAAAAGCCGTTTAAAAAAGGTAAACAACAAAGATATTGCTTAAAACCGTTAAATGTTTCCGAGTACGCATAAAGACTAATGACTATCAAATTTACCATGGCAACAACAATTGAAGCGAAGACAAATATGGCTACAGACTAGATTGCATAGATATTCGTCGGTTTCTTTGAGGGATTTTTCCCCCTTCATCCTCTTGACGGTTTGCCAAGACTTCTACAGTTTAAATTTCCTTCAACTTATCGCAAGAGAGTAAGTCGTCCACCTTGACCTAACCATCTGCGACCAGTTCCACATATGCATTGCTAGTGGGATTCATTTCAGTTGACTTCTAACCAAAGACCTCGATTAACCAATCAGTTGGCGAGGATCATTTCTGGACATGATGTAAAACGTGCTAATTCGGAAAGAAGATAGGATTTCAGAACGAAAACTTTCAGGTCGATAAAGTGTTTCATATAGAATCCATTAGCTCAATCTAGTGAAGTTAGTCGTCTGACGTTATACTATGCGGAATATTTGTCAATATTTACTAGTCCTTACTAATAAAGGCATTTAACTTATAAGGCTGAGAGATACTCAACTAGCTTAATTAAGCTAAGCTGTGATAAACCGATAAGATGTTATTAGAAATCGAGTGCCAGGAGATCTTCAATCAATGTCCTCAGTCAAACCGAAAGTGAACCTTCTTAGAACGACCCCCCACCCATTATTTCCCAAACCTCACAAAAAAGTATGCTTGCTTGCTTGGTTTCGAGTGTGAAATGAGATGCCAGCAATAGACCTCTTCGGCTCTGACGTAATGTTTTCCCATTTCAGACCAAATGTCATTCCCTAGAGTATTATTTCTTTGTTTAAGGTTTGCGCTCGGTTGCACACGAGCAAGTACAAGTAGAGCTCAAACAAAGAATCTTATTCTCAAGGAAATGACACGTGGTAAGGTAAAATGGGAAAACATTACCCCAAGCCGAAGAGGCCTATTGTTTTCCTGGAATTGTTCCCTATCTCATAATACAACCAGCATTCGATCACTTCATAAATAATTTTCGATTTTATGAATTACTGGCTGAGATGCTGGGATGCCTGCGAAATAAAAGCAAATACCGAAAGCAATGCATTTACATATCGAATCTTCATGCTGTAGAATACATAACTAATATTTTGCCTCGGAAGTCGCACCCGGTTTGCCCATCCATTTTTTCTCAAATATATCGAAAAACTGTAGCTTCTAGAATATTAATGTGGTTGGGTTATAAATGTGGTTTCACACAGTACTATGTTCTTATGAAGCCGCAAAAACCATAATGGCCAGTATCTGTGTCAAGATTAGAATGAAAAATTAAAAAACAATTCGACTCGGACTGTGTTTATGTTAGAAAAATAGCTCTTAACGCCGGCAAAGAGAGAAAAGTACGAGCAGTTATATTTTCTGCCATTATGGCCTTGACTCTATGATTAGATTTAATTAATATAAGGATGTGACGATGTCTTTGAAGTACTTGATGGAGAGTAGGGAGTAAATAATTTACAACAAATAGAATATTATAAGAATTTTTCATGAAGAAGTAATGATGGTAACTATCTTAAAGATGATGATAATTGATGATAATTGGTTTGTTTGTATTGCAATGATATCCGTCTGCAACTGAAGATGACAGTACGTGTTGCAACAACATGGCTGTCTTATTTCTTAAAATGATATTGGATACATGACTGAATGACTGAATTAATACTGAGCGGAGTGATGGATAAATGAACGAATAAAATAGGGTCAATGAAGGAAGGAAGGAAGGAAGGAAGGAAGGAAGGAAGGAAGGAAGGAAGGAAGGAATGGATTTGTTCGAGGGATAAAAAACAGATTGTGGGAAGATAATCTTCAGGTACGCATAAAAGTTTGTACTAATGTAGTAAAGAAGCCAGACACCCTGCACACACTTGGAGTGTAGGTGATAAGTAAAAGTTTAAAGATTATCCTGAAGATAATGTTCACATGATGGCGATGATATATCGGATGTAGACAACACCTGGTAGTGATAACAATAAACTTAATGCAGCAAGGTTTAAAATCATAAACGATGGTATTATGGTAATGACAGATGGTCAATATCATAATGATCATTATGATAAGAAGATGACTGCATAAAATGTGAACCAGATACCTTCCGAGATCGATAGGGTACTTTGGGATCTCTTTTGTTGCCTTATTAGCTATTCCGTGGCAGAGGAAAAACTGGATCAAGATGTTATTGCAGTGCATTGTGGATTCGTTTAGGTAACTAGATAGACGCCATTTTGAAAAATGTCCCTTAAAACACTTCCACCATGCACTGCAATCTTAAAATTTGATATCGACTGAGGACTGAGCCGACAGGACAACTGCTGACCAGGCTGTACAAAATGAACATTTTAAAATGTAATTGTATGATACAATTGATCTCGACAAATGCAGTCCGATTTTGAACAAATATACAAAAATCACTGGGAAATGGAGGAGATATTTGTGGCATTGTTTCCACGATTGTCAGGCCTTCGACCTAGTCAGTCTCATGAAATGAAACTCGGCAATGCTTTAAATACTCGACCCAATTTTATCTCCATCATGGAATGGCTTATATGGTGTTATTTAAAGCTACAGACCCCTTGCACGTGACGTCAAAGCAGCTCAATCTGGGGGACAAAACAAAAGAATTTCCTGAGAATTGGAACCCATTGTTTCCCAGATTGAGCTGCATTCCAAAGTGCTGCAAGGGATCTATAGACAATAATGTCTCCTGTTTATCGAAGTCAGAAAAGGCTTATTGCATTAGACCTTAATAGCCTCTCCCTCCTTTATCACCTTCTCTAGAGAACATCAGAAAATCAAAAGGCGAGGATGAGTATAAGGATGGACATCAAATGCAATGGGATATAAGTAACAAATAGAGCGAAAGGTAGAATCGATACTGATTAATTATTTCAAAGTCATATTTAGGTGTCAACACAAAAACGTTTATGTTACATGTAACAAGGAAAATGTGGACATCCTAGGGGTATTTTTGTTATCTTCCTAAATTGACCACTTATCGAGCACCATAAAGTCAGTAGAGACCCTGGGGAAAGGAGCGCGAAAAATTTACATTCGGGGAAGGGGGAGGATGCATGGGGAGGGGAAATATGCCAAGGTTCAGTTTAATTCCAAAATTATTATAATGTAGTAATAATATCATATATCAATCAAAGCTGAATTTTAGACCCTTAGGCTTTCATGTGTTTATATTTTGTCTTTGGTTCGAGTTATTGCATTTATACGTAAATTTTTCTTTAATTTAAGTAAATACTAAAAAACGTAGTTCTATAATGTATATTCTTGTTAATAGAAAAGGCTGTTATGCTGGGAGGCAAGTTGAGCTTGTTTACTTTATAAAGAGAACGCATATCCTTAAATAGGCGGAACTTCTCCAGGCTTTTGACACTTGGGCAGAAAAGTACATCAGGCTAGAACAGTCTTTTATTGATTCGAGCTACAAAAATATAGGAGTAGGTTGACACGGAAGGAAGGAACGTACAGTTAGATGAATGAAAATAATTCTTGGCCGGTTGGCGGCCATGTTGGATTATATGAAACAGAAAGCAATGACACGTGAAAGTCATCCAAGATGGCGGCTCTATGACAATTAAAGCTTTTTAAAAGTGACTCAGTTCGTGGACTTGACTTGCTTTCATAGAAAAGAGATAGAGTCTTTGAGTTCTTTTTCAACCTATAAATAGAGGAAGAGGAAGAGAGAGAATCGGGGATGGTAGAGGATGAATTGTGCCTTGCATTTCAGTTGACCAAGCTGAACTTGCTTTAAATTTTACACAATCATACGGCATAATATTTTAACAGTTTAATCTTTTTCATCTCATTCTATAATCTTTATTCAATTCCTCGTTTAAATGGATTTCAAGAACCTCAACAAAGCTTACTTTTGTTCGAGGAGTGTTAGCCCTTCAATCTTATAGTTTCCGCGGATTGCTGGCTGAGTGACCGATACGACAGATTAAAATTGTTTTTTTTTTWAAAATTGGCATTTTTTATTGAGTTGATTTTGTTCAGTTTAATGAAGATATTTAATGAAAGCAAGAGTCAGAATGAACATTATGCTAAGCTTGGCAATTGACTTGATTTGCTAGATTACGTTATAGGCATGAAGAAAGTAAAAAAGAAAGGAAGGAAGAAGAAAGGGAGTGGATGGAAGCCAAAGAAAACAAGTAAAAGTATTGGAAAGAAAGAGATAAAAATAAATAAATAAATAAAAGGTAAAGTAAAATAACGTGAGGGAAAAAGAAATGGAAAAACGAGAGGAAAATACAAACGAACGAAAAAACGGAAAGGAAAGGAAGAGGGAAAAAAANAAAAAAAAAAAAAAAAAAAAAAAAAAAAGATAGGATGCTTTTAATAATTTAAAACGATATTACACTTCCCTATTTCATGTTTTGACCATGACTGCTTTCTCTATTTTTAATCAAACACAGTGCACAAGCCATTACTATTATTCGTGCCTTTTATATATATATCTGAGTAAGTTAATTCTTTTAGTTATTTAGTTACAATGTGTAAGGGAACAAGTACTGAGTGATATCGTTTGGTGATACTTTGGTTTTATATTTGTGTCATTAAAATTATGTAAGATCCAGCTGCCTTTTTAGACACAGGTACTGTGATATTGTGAAAGAATATGCCGGGCAAAGCCTTGTTGCAGTCACACTTAGCTTAGTTTTCCTTAGCTTTTAGGTTTTTAAAAAAATTATATGTTAAAGTGGTCAAATTTCGCAAACCTTCTAGGATTTCACTGTCACTTATACAAATCGTTTTGGTCAACGTCTTCTCTGCGGCACTCCGGCGAAGACATGGATAGAATGCACAAAGGAAATTTATTCAGCTCGAGGCGACATACTAGCTAGATCTTATGCCAATTTTCACTTTTCGTCAAATTTTGTCAACAGAAACCATTGGAAAAAAAAACAACCAGAAATGGGGTAAGGAGTGATGATACTCAGAGGTTTTTCCTTTGCAGAATAAGAATTTGAGAGGTGTGGAGGGAGGAATCTCATAAAGCAATTCTAGTTTAAAGCTTCAATCGGTATTTCGATTATGTTTGAGGTATGTCTTGCCATTAGTGATACACATGTGGTATAATAATTGGTAGATAAAGAGAATAATGTAATTTTACGTGCGCGCCTAAAAACCTACTTACGTTTATGTCTGTAGATCGGTACAAAGCATCTGTACAGAGCAATGTCTGGAAGTCGCTTTAATTGCAAATTAAATATTGTGCTCATATGGTGATAGTCATATAGGAAGATTAAAAGAAGATAGGAAGAGCCATGATATTTATAGACGTTAGCAGAAAGAATGCAAATGCGAGGCCCAACATTTTTCTTTTTTGGCACTGGTGTATTTATTTTTCATGCTCGTTGGATGATATCGTATGGTCGCATGCAAAACTTCACACGCCTCCGACCACAGGGTGCACTCTCGACCTTCTTTATTAATCAATTATACTCGAAATGGAGGTATAGACGTAAAATGTCTGAGTGTCTATGCATGCCAACGTGGCTAAAGACCGTAGTATTTAAAAGTAAAGCTTAGTCAATTTTGCTAAATCTTGGAATACTCTATTTTGGTTTTATAATGTGCGATTTCCTATTTCATAAGAATTGAACTGTATAGTTTTTTCCAGGGATGTTGGGTTGAACACTGCGCAATTACTCTTCCATTGCTTGCAGCTACTACATGCGTGGGGTTTATACTGAATTACAAAAATGACTAGCACACACTTATGACAAAATTAAGTATCACATCCGAGATGATATTTATAACGAAGTGATGAGAAGCTCAGCTATAAATATTAAATTCATTTTCTTCAGAAATATGTGCGGTCTGCACTGACCAATGCCTGTGCATCTTATCATACGAGGATCAATATATTTATTATTATAATAAAAGTTTTATCAAAGTTTCTAGACTTTAAGTATTTTCGGTAGACAATAAATAATATAAGGAAATGATGCATCGTTTCAAATGAAAAACTTGATGAATTTTGTCCAAAACCGGACCATGTCGTGATGTATCCCTAAGAAGAGCTTACTCGTCGAGTGTTTTCAGTCACCACCCTTCGGGTATCTAGCGGTTTCACTTCCTTGAAATAATCAAAAATGGACCCCAGGGAAATTGTTATTCTTTTTCAAAGCAGTCTGTGATCCCTAGATCTTTTAAAATCACGACGTCTCGAATCCTCTATTATAATCCATACACTTTAATCATCTGGGCAAAAATCATGAAAGCAATTTTGAACTGAAGAACCTTAGATTCCATCAGTACCACCACATACTTTAATCGGCCCACAGCCATGACCATGACCTCAGTTTAATTACTGGCCAATTTCGTGATAAGCTGGCGAAATTGTCTCTCTTAATAGATTTTTTTAAATTGCATGATGTATAAGGAAATTAAAAATATATGCTGTCTGGGTTTTTTATTAAGAAATTGGCAGCGAATGTGAGTGTCTTTTAAAATATAAACTACAGTGCTGACAGTGATGTTTCGCAGCTTTAGCAATAAACGTGATGTTTTTGGTTTGTTTGTTTGCCGGTTTACTCTATCGTATCTATCTGGATTGATTTTTTTTTGCGTCTTACTTTTCGTTATTCTATTTTTCCGGCCATTATCTAAATAACTACATCATTTACAACAAAACTGTTAGTTTTTACTTTCGCGACTCCTGCTTAGAGCATTTCTGATATTGCATAGAAAAGTCCAAAAGAATATCGCCTCATTTTTATTTTTTTTGGATATACCCGTGAGTCCTTCCACAAAATATTTCCAAAACAATTCATTCAATTTCACCTTTTTAATCTTGCCGACAATTACTTTTAGTTATTGCATGAGAATCCCAAAAAATATCGTTAATAATTTCTATTAATATTCCTGTATTACACTCAAGAGTCTCAACTTCCACATATCTAATTAACAACAGTTCAATTTCACTTTTTCAATCGTGCTGACAAAAATTGCCGGAAAAATTCTAAGAAATGTCATTAATATTTTCTATTAAAATTCCTGAAATAAATAGATAATGATATTTTATATTAGATATTCTGTTTCTTTATACCCACGAGTTTTAAGTTCCACACATAAGAACTTATATATAATCAAGGCGTCTAGGCGTCTATGCTGCTTGTGCCTTTAATTTGAATTGCTGTGTTGAACCTTCTCAGCATGCATGCCACTGATCCATGCATTTATTTTATTGATTATTTCTGAAAAGAGATTTTACTACCTTGTATATTCCTTGATGATTGCCATTAAAATGGTCAGAGTCTTTAATAATGCATTGAACTGTTTTGCACGGTTAGATCTAATTTCAGGTTATTGAAAGGTCCGTATCGCAATACATTTTTTGAATAAATCTTTTTTTCCCTCAAAAAAGGGTTGTTTTTATTTATGAAAAAGTTATGTTAATGCCCACAAATTGACCAGTTACAATCCCCTTATTTGCGTTACATCCAGACCTCTTTCGCTACCCTGCGTGCTTAGCGCTTCTTCAAAGTATCTAATCATTAAGTACCCTTACTGCGCATGCATTGTTATTTTAAGGCTCTACTACTACTGGCAGTGCATTATCGTAAACACCTCATCGCTTCCGCTAAGATAGTGCAGAAGTCCCAATCAGACTCGACAATTGTCTTTCTCGAGTAAACATCTAGCTTGCTTCAATCTCTCTTTTGTCACAATTACCGCAAGTTTTCAGTCTATGTTCTCTCAAGCCAGTTCTCATTCACTGTGACTGCGTGAAAAAGGTAGGATTCAAAAATAACTATAAGTTGAACCACGTAGTATACAACTACTTCAATATTTTTGGTGTTCTATGATCATTTCTAAGGCGCTGAAATGTGGGATTTATTCTCTCGTTATTTTTTCCATGTGCAGACAGACAGTCTAAACATGTCTCGTTTCTAACTACCGATGCTACACGAATCGCCAAGGCACTTTTTAATTCAGGTTATTGATGGCAAGCAATGCTTTTTTGAATTATATCAATAACAAACAAATAAGGAAAAGTAAATCTACAGAAATTGTTGTTCAAACTCACTCTCTGCTCCGAATTTTTTGTTATAATATTTTAAATTTTATTTTTTAAATATTCATAAGATTTTTGATTATAGATTCAAAATTGAATCAAATACTATTTTTTTCAACTATTCTCATCTATTATTTTTTAGTTGAGCCACTATATATGTTGACATTTCAAAAAAAGCAAAGCTTAATATTAGAATCAAATGCACTGAAAATTAAGAAGAATGGATTGAAAGTTTAAAAATCATCGGTGTATTACAATTATAAGAAATTATCCACCTTTTTGACATCTCTTTTAAAAATCGAAATTTTAAAACTCATATTTACGTTTTAATTCAATATTTTCATGGATATTTCGTAAGAATATAATTTATTGCCTTGACCCTCGGTAAAAGCCAATCATAATCTTGAATAGTTTTAGCCTTTCAATTTTGATTTACTGTTAAAGTTCAACCGATGACACCAACACTATTTCTTGTAGCTCAAGGTTTGAAAACCCTGTTTTTGTTATAACAAAGACTGGCTGTCATAAATTTGTTATAACATCTTAGAAAATAACAACTTTACGACTGATAGGGCAGTTTGATTTGAACTTGAAGACCTATACAATTTAGTCTTGACTCCAAAATTTAACCCAATCAAAATGCCATATATTAAGTCAACAAAAAGTCAGTTTAGCCTTAAAACTCGCTTTCTGGACGTTTTATTCTCCTTTAGCTAATACGAAAAAGCTCACGTTAATCTTCGGAACATCGCAAAAGGTCGCAAAAGAAAAGCCACCTAAAAGTTAAAGACTTTAAAATGTTTTTGTGTTTTATATGGGATTAACTTGAGTCACAGATATCCAAAGCCCCTTTTAAATTTAAACCCTTTTTGAGTTAGAACTAAAGCTGAAGGATTATATTTATCATATGGAAGTGATTTATTGATAAAAGACAAAAAATTTCTATGCTTCGTATATTGGTTTAAAATGATTCAATTTTGTGAATGTTGAAGTCAACAAATGATATAAAAATAATGGGATATGAAAAATGAAATTTAGTGTTATCGCTGTTTAGCGGTTTCAGTTCGTAAAATAAGATTGGTCAGAGATGGAAAGGAAAGTTTGATTAAGGAAAACATGGGAATAGACTTGGAATAATCTTAGTGAGTCAGGAATAGAAATAGGAGAGTAAATGTAAAAATAAAGTTAAATAGGATTAGATTCAGAAAAATATTGAAGATGGTGGAAAGTAAAGGTGATAAGAAAGACAATAGAAAAATGTAGGTGACATGAAATATTGAGAAATATTGGTGAAAAGTGAAAAAAAAATCATTAGATTCAGCAAATTAATCTTAGATAAAAGACAAATAGATGGATAGAGGGAGGGAGGGAGGGAGGGA
>NW_022261644.1:84886-96564 GCF_009602425.1 Actinia tenebrosa
GATGGATGGATGGATGGATGGATGGATGGATGGATGGATGGATGGATGGATGGATGGATGGATGGATGGATGGGTGGATGGATAGGTGGATGGATGGATGAATGGATGGATGGATACATAGACGGATGGATGGATACATAGACGGATGGATACATAGACGGATGGATGGATACATAGACGGATGGATACATAGACGGATGGATGGATACATACATAGACGGATGGATGCATAGACGGATGGATGCATAGACGTATGGATACATAGACGGATGGATGGATACATAAACGGATGGATGCATAGACGGATGGGTGGATGAAGAAGACTAAAAAATGACAGACTGAAATCTGTGAAATCATGCTTAAAGTCATCGAGATTATGTTGCTTATGCTAATACATAAATGAATAAAACAAATACATAAATTCTATATTACCAAAACAAAAAAAGATGAATCAAATACTGAAAATTGTAGGTCTCTACTAGTTCCAAAAATAATCGTCTCAGTTCAAACGATGTTTGATTTCAATCGATATCAATTAAATTTTCTAAAATGAAGCGATGAAAGATAATCTAAATAATGAGAAATTGATTTTTACTGAATTTAGATTTACCTTCTATTTTTATCTTTAATTTATCTATATGTGAATGTGAAGAGGTCACAGTGCCTTACAAGATTGACCTCGATTTGTGAAGGCAACAAAATGAATGTCAAAAAACCTGATTAGCAAGAGTACACGGCCAGTAATATTAATGATGCACATCACTTTTAGCTAATTAAATCTTTTGAATAGTCTGTTGTGGATCGATAGGGCTTGGTAGACTGTGTGAGGTGCCCTGAGGAGGATGTGTTTTGGCTAGATCAGTAGTCACACTAAATTTGTTTGTCTTCGGTTGCGATTGAGAACAGTTTAAGGTGACAGTAAGGATGAGAGGAAAACATCTGTAGATGATTTGATGCAGGCTTGTGTTTTGGTTCTGATCAACTGAGGAAACTAAAATGAATAAAAATAAAAAAAAAAAAAAAAAAAAAAAAAAAAAAAAAAAAAAAATCGAAAAAGATGAATTAATCAATGAACGAATAAGTAAATGGATAGAAAAGAAGTGAAAGAACAAACGAAATACAGAGGCAAAACGAACAAATGACTATACTTATTCTATTCCTCTGTTAATCAACTATGTTTCTTCATTCAGCTCTAATTAACAGACTGTCAATCTACAAGCACATGCGGTAACGTCATGTCACGATATGCCGTAACCTACTGCGCATGACCAAAAGCAATTCACGCGAAACATCAGTGGCCCACAAACAAAACACTATAAGCAGCAGGAGTAACCTTACCAGGTGAGTTTCAAATCACTCAATCTTTGTTTCCCTTTCTTTCCTATGGTGGCAGTACCACTTGTTTCTGATTTACGAGTCCCCGGTCAAAAATTCAATGTATCTTTATTGTGAGTGCCCAGAAGGATTACAGACGTTTCTTGTTGCTAATCATACGAATCCACAAAACCAATCCTCTACTTAATTAATCCTTGAAAAAAGCTGATTTGAGTATTCTTTATTTTATAAGTATGAAAATTCCTATATTTTAAAGGTATGGATTTAATGGGATCAAATAAGATGTGAAAACACATCATTGAATTGCCAACAGATTCTAAAAGGTATCTGAGTAATTGTGTAGACCCCATGTTACATCGTAGTCTTGCTTAACGTCATGCCAGTCGTTATCAGTTCAAAAGATAGCGCATTTTTAACAACCAGTTCTTCCTATTGTTAGACCTAAAACGTAGGATTGAACTAAGTAATCTGGCGATCGAGCACTTAAACAAAAATTTGCATCCATTCCGAAAAAGATTTATTGCCATTACTTTGTTTCTAAAGATGTTAGGATCTCTAGCTTAATTCCATCAGAATATACTGAAGACATATATCACAGCTCTGACGAATAAGTCGGCAGAGTTGGATGGTATGAAGTACATGAGTTGCCTTAAACAGGTTTTTGATGAAATATTTATATTGAAAAGCCGAAGAGGTCGCGAGATAATGAATACGTCAACAACAGAATTGCTGTTGAAGAACTTGGTATAGATGGTTTGTAGTAAAAATCATGGGATATATATTTAAAGCCGCTTCATCGATCAGGAAATGAGTAAATTGAGAATTGCATGTTCGACACACATTTTTGAGTTATGTTTATTTTATTTTATTTTATCTTGGTTGTAGGCTGATCCTAAGCCAGGGCAAGGCTAACTTATGAATAGAATTAGACTTTTCACCTTTTGAAGTTACTTAATCATAGCATAGACTGTTTTTCAGAATTTAAGGACTAGCTAGATAAAAAAGTAAGGATTTTCTTCTCAAAGAAATCTATAAAAAAAATTTAAGAAGCTTACTTTGACGCCGTAATTTCTTGAATATCATTGATGGCATTATTCAATATTGATAAGCAGGCTTAAGAAATTAGGAATAAGTAACGTTCGGTTCCACCTTAATCCATCCCTTTGAATTGTTTTCCCACATTTAATTAGAGCCATTAACAACATTGAGATGTTAATAAATTATGATAATAAGACAGATTATCCAACAAAGGAAAGTTTAAGTACTGTTTGGTCTTACCTACCTCTTTTTTACTAGATTTCGACCACATTCGGTGTCTTCAAGTTTACTAGATTTTGACCACACGCGCGACCATCCATCGGGTCTTAATTGGACGTTTCGTAATGTCTGGGATTGAACTTTGATTTCTTGTGGAAATCCTACAGGGAAAAAAAAAAAAAAAAAAAAAAAAANAAAAAAAAAAAAAAAAAAAAAAAAAGAAAGAAAGAAAAAGAATTGCAACATCCATTCAGTCTGATCCACACAACTTTTTGAATTTTTAAATGTTTGATGTAGTTAATTTTGTACTTAAGAAAGATTTTTTTTGGGAAATTCTGTGAAAAAAATATTTGAGTCAGGTTGGGAGTAGAACTACATGTAACTAAAAAGTATTAAAAAAATATCCTGGTTTCCTAGGAGCAACACGAAACTATTTTGTGAAATATTTCAAACTACTTTATAAGCTTTCTCATATAGTTTCTGTTTTGTGATATACTGTTTTCTTGCGGAAATTCCTTCAAACACACATCTGAAAAGAGGTCAGATAGTCTGATTGGTTTGCTCGCACAAGCCAAATACCGACTTGATTTATCTCCCCAGACCATACAAATTACAGTGATCTTGTCAATATCCCTTTCATCGTTCTGTTTCTACTCTCGGACTGCTTCAATTGAAAGAAATCTTTGCGAAAAAGATTATAAATGGGAGAACAATTAAAATAAGACTGCATTCACTGCTCAAAATTAAAAAAAAATATGTTGAGGACAGACCTTTCCCAATCGGATATTTTTGAATACGAACTTCAGTGTTTTATCGTTTTATCAAAAAGTAGCGTTTTCGGAAACGTTTTTGCCCGTCCGCACACATCTGTTTTCAAAAAGTGGCGCGTTTTGGCAGAGAAATTCGGCCCTTTTCAAAAATATCCGGATACGTGCGTATGGGGGCTACGAAAAGTAATTAAAGATATGAATTAAATATGCCATGATTACTATAAAGATCAAGGTTTATTAGTATTTACATTCCAACCATTATTATTCTGTATCAAAACATACGTTTTCATCAAACGTCACGTGTAGTAGATTATTATAACAATAAAAAATAAAAATAATAAAAAATTAAAGGAAATACTTAATTATCAAAAGCGGATACAGGTATTTTTTTAGAAGGAAGTCGGTTGCAAAGTTGTGAAATTGGCGGGAAATTACTGAAGAATTGCGCATGCGCAGCTATGTTCAGCTGTCTCATAGAGTTATTTGGTTATTTCTTAGTGAGAATTTTCGCCATTACAATGTTTTGAAAGAAACCGCCGAAGAATTAACTGTGGGCTCAGGGTAACTGTAGTATCTTTTCAAGAAAATTAGGTTGCAACCCTACTCGACCTTGAAACCGCCCCTGTGTTTGTATTCCTTTCTAGGGGCATAGAGTTCCTGTTTTGAATAGAAATAACGTATCTGAACACAAATCAGTACGTGCATCATGTATCTTAATAAAGGGACCTGTTTATCGAGACATATATCAGTCCACTTCAGACAGTGTCTCTTTTCACCACTTCATTAGCAACCGAGATAAGCTGGGCATTTTTCATTCTCAGTTGTTTTTCTTCTTCTGCTGTCGGTATTATTAGACTTGAAAGTGGGCGGCAGCTTTATACTTCATGGGTTGAAAAATATCATCAGAAAAATGATATTTTCTATATTGACTAATGTATATCGATACATTATTTCTCTTAGAACTTATCAAGTCTAGTTCTGATATTTAGGGGACGTAAAGGTTTCAGGCTGACCTTATATCAGGTTCCCAATTCCTTTGTATTTGAAAATCGTTGATCACCTGAAGAAACTTGGAGATTACTGCTAGTGAAATTTAAAGAACGTGTTCTCTAAACCAAGCTCATGTAGAATTAACTGCAAATATACCTCAAGTAAAAATTCTGCCTGTCTGTCTGTCTATCTGTCTGTTTTGCAAAGTCTCCTCACCCGCCTTCCCACAAATATCGGTGTCATCTCCCTCCAAAATGTGCTATGGATAATTTAGAATTTATGAATTCAGAGTTTAACTGATCCTTTCAATGAAAATTAGCAAGACTATCTAAAATGATATCTTGGTTAGCTATTAGCTATCTCGTTGCCAACAAAGACAGCGTCAGTCCGTAGCGAGGACATATAACGAGCTTGATCTCGCCATATGGACACAAGTAATATTCTAGATAGAAAAACACTAATATACATGTACAGGTCAATCGGAAGTCCAAGTCATAAATTGGGCATTTCTAATTGGTCAGAGTTGTTTAATATCAAATTCTACCCGCTGTCAGGTTGTTGAGGGAAATTTATTTTAAAATTGCTTGGCTTTCTTTACGGATAGGTTGATGTCAAAGGTTGAGTCTATTCGGTACACAACACTTGGTTGAATACAATACGTTATTTTACATGGCTTATCTATTGAATCTATTGAAATTTTTTTTACTGTGTAAGTTATCATACGACTTCGAATCCAAAGGCTTCAGCATTGGCTCAAGGGTTTAAGTAGACTTAATTGTTTACATCGTTGGATTTTGTATCTGATGTACCTATTTTTGTACTTATTTTTCACGAGGGCGTTTGACAGGAACTCTGGAAAAGAGAGCGGAAAACTTATACGTACATGGTATTTTAGGATTCCCAAGTTTAATTCTAACTACATTTAAAAATGCAGATAGACCAATTAGGTACTAAAAATCTGTTTTCATTGATAGGAACGTGCAGAAGCAAGAATTCGAAATGGATTGGAATCCAAGAGTCTGAATCTGTGAGGCAAAACAGGTACAAAAACAATTTCCTTAATAATATTTTTTAATATTCATTCTACTTTACTTCTGCTCTTCTTCGCTCTCGCTGTTGCTCTAGCGAAAAAATCATTCTGTGCGTTTTTAGCGATACATAACAAAGATGTTTAGTGTTTAGTCGATAATATTGCAAGCTGTATGTTTTCAGGTTGGTCATGTCAGTTATAATAGCTTACAAAAAACTTACTGAATAAAGCCGATCCAAGACTAGTTATTCAATTCCACGTTTTTGATTTAACTTATCAAAAAAAAAATTTTTTTCATCTCAAAATATTTAAATGAAAGTATCCATTGTTAACATTGACAGCTAAAAAATAAGACACGACAAAATGTTCTTGACGTTTTTTGTGTTTGAGACAAGTGAATGTAAGAGACGGAAATACACTATTTACAATAGTTAGGATTTGGTGGCAATTTAAGGTCGGTCGATGACAGCAAGGACACGCGAGAGTGTTACAGTTTGCAGCAATGACTGTCGGCCTAGAGTAGATTATGTAAAACTCGTAGGCTTATCTAAAAAGAGAAATGATGCCAACTAGTACATTAATTAAAATACGATGAACGGCACACGATATCTGTAGAGGCGTCAAGTCCGTGCATCAATTCGTTTTTTGTATCTTAATTTTTATTTCATTGATAACTTTCTTTAAGCACATTAGTAAGTGAATTTGGGAAGATGGTATTAATAATGCAAATGCCGTATGCAAATGCCAAATGCAAATGCCATTGCCAGTGACTTTTTTAAGTTTTTGCTATGATACAAAAAAAAATCTATTAAGCTTTAGCTGTTGTATCACAGCGTGGGATAATCACAACAGAGCTAGGCTCCAACTAGGTGAAAGCCCAAGATCGAATTAAAATTTAAAGCATGCATTGGTCATTGGTTATCGTGCTTTCAACGAGTTTTGGGTGCACTTGTTGGTCGGTTGCTTAAGCACTCAAGGAGCTAGAGTCGCAATCGGCCACGCCTCGTGTGCGACTCTTACGCTTCCTTCCGCTTAGCAAACTCCAGCGTGCACCCAAAACTCGATGGAAACCGCCAATCAATTACCAATCCTTCATGATGACAGTGATGCAGATGACGTTGTCACGCCACGAAAACGACAAGATAACGGCAGCATATATAAAATTAAAGGAAAACGTTTCCATACTAGTCAAATCGGAATATGAAGATTTGTGCCTTGATTTTCTAAACTTTGCAATTAAGAAGCTTTAATAAAAAAGCTTGGATTAAAAGGCTTAAATATTCTCGAAAATTTGCGATGTTAACTAGAAATTGCAATTTCATCACTTTTTAACTTTTCCTGTACACACTCGGTGTTTCTGCTGCTGACCGGAAGACTGCGGGCTCTGAAATTAAATATCTATCAATTTTGTTTTTTTCCGACAGATTCAAAACGTCTTCAAAAATGCTCCTTCGATAGGATATTTAAGAAAACAGAACGTTTGATTGCTTCAAGGACGAAAACAGAAATGAATACCAAAAAGAACTGAGAAAGTCAGAGAAGAAACTGAATGTCTAGTCTAAGTCAAACGCCGAGAGAGCACGGCTTACTTCATCCCTTTTAATTTATTTTTCTCTGTTTTATTTAATCTTTTGATATCGTGTGAGCTCCCAACGAGTTTTCCCGCTGTTTGTCTCACTTAATGATGCTTGGAAAATGTTTTCCTTATATAAATATTTCCACAATTAACTTTTGAAATCTTCTTAGGGATTACTTATATATATTCGTAGAGATGATATACCTTGACACCGGATTGGTAGACTGGTATATTAGAAATGAAATTTACCAGCATGATAAAACACAGTTTATATAATAAGTTCGTAACAGAAAAAAAAAATCATAAAAACAAATGGTAACATGTAAAATGCATCATGAAAAAACAAAAAATAGAAAGTCATATAACTGAATTGCAAAGTGGCGGGAAAGAAAAGCAACAACAACAAACAAACAGGGACACAAAGCACAAACAAACAAACAAATCGTGATTGTCCCACTCTGTGATTACAGACAAAACTGGTAGAAACAAACGAACAAACGAACAAACGAACGAACAGACAAACAATCAAACAAACGAACGAACAAACGAACAAACGAACAAACAAACAAACAAACAAACAAAAACAAGAAAACAACTGCAGTATTAAAAAAAGTAAAATAACAAATTAATATCTGTGGAATCCAGTTATATTTTTTACTTCCTGTACTCATAATCAAAATGAAAAACTCTTCTTATGCTTTAAAAACACTTAGAATGAGAAGACGTGCATGTCCGATCGCTTTTTTCCGAAACTGATTTATCACCACGATTACTAGCTTAGAAGATCTATTAAACATGATCCATAAAAGTATTCTCTTTCATTTATTTGTATGTGTTTTTGTTTTGTTTTTTGTTTTGCTCTGTGTACTTTGTAAATATTTCGATCTTTATCAACAGAAAGTGTGCATTTGAAGATTAATTTCAAATTTATCTTATTATTATTTTTTTCGTCTTAGTTTTGTACATTAAATTTATTGGATATAATTATATTTATTTTAATAATTACTATCATCGTCATCATATTATTATTATTATTATTATTATCATTATTATTATTATCTTTATTTACAATTTGCTTCAATTTTGCTTACAAAATTCTTAGTTTACCGAGTCCAATCCATGGGCCTTTGGAAAACAAGAATATATTTACAATACGAGGCGTAATTAAAATAAAAAATAAAATAAATCAATTAAAAGGGAAAAAAGAAATCAAGAATAGTTATCATGAGAGTTTTTCTAATGATGTGTGCAGCACCAAGGAGAGCAATCTTCTGTACTTCTGTGATAGAGATGTTATCATTATTATTATTATTATTATTATTACTACTACTACTTCAATATTATTATTATTATTATTTGTTATGTGTATCTTTTGTTTCCACCAGACAGCTTGGCCTGTCATTTAAACAAACAACACTTTACCATCTTTCGGAGATTAATTTTTACACTAAAACTAATTAGTATCTTGATGGATATTTCTGAACTGAATTGCATTACCGACCGTAATTAATTGTTTACTGCAAATAAAAGCAACCAAAAAATTTGATTCCCATGTTGGTTATCACAGTTGTTTTGAGTCCGATTTGTTTACTCGTTGTAGTTTATTTTTTCTGCATTCTTTTTATTATGGTGAAAGTTTTATTGTCTTTGAGATTTCTGTGTCTGCAGTAGCTCTAAGGGGTCTTGGGCTTATTTGTTCTTGTCAATCTGGTGCTAGTGACAATAGTATGATTTGAAATCAAATCATGTAAAATATCTTATTGAGTATAGTAAAGAATATACTTTGGTCTTGTTTGGTTTTCCATACCAAAGAAGCGAAGAGAGAGACAAAATTAGAAGAAAACGAAGGCAAACAAACAAATGAAGAAAAAAAACCTGAAAAAGGAAGAGAGAGAGAGAGTAAAAATTGTCACTTTTACATTTTAACTTATTTTAAAATATTTGACTATCAAATTCGACAATCATTTTAACAAGTCCCATTGAATACCCAAACAGATGTATCAACTTAATTCTTCATTCCTAGAGAGAACAATATAATCAAAGATTTAACTTACTACAGCACGCTATGGTAAGAAGAAAAAGCAAAACATTGAAAAAGAAAACTTTAAATGACAGATAGCTAAATGAAAGACGATGTAACCTAGCAACCAGCCCTAACGGCAGAAACGCAGGAGAACCACTTTTAACAAACTACTTCATGTTTTCTTTAATATATTTTAACGAGCTACATTGCTAAAACACATTTAACTATACATCGCTCCATGGTTACTACCTGAAAACGCCACGAAGGATGATTATGAAATGCAAATATATCATAGAGGGAGTTAAAAGGCTTATGTGATTAGAAACTAAAAGATATCAATTTCTTGAAGTAGTGTTCTTTATATCAAAATAACAATTAAGTAAATCTTATTGTGTGCCATGCAGAGTTTTTCCAATGAATTCATTCCACCTTTATGCGCATGCGCAGTTTTTATTGCGTGATACTTAGTCACCGATAGACAGTAAATTGCGGTACTAAGGTCGTCTTGCCTAATGGAAGTCTTCTTAAAGCTATAAAGGAGCTATCATTCGTTTTTACAAGATTAGTTAAACGACGGTCAATTTTCATAGCTGCAAGATATAAAGGTAAGAATATCGCCTTATACTTGATAAATATAAAAAAATGCAACATCTCCACTTGAAAGTCTAGTAAAGACATGGCAATGTCGTTTAATTATTTTTGTATGGACTGAACAGATAGAAAGGTAAGAAACATCTCCTTATACTTGGAAACTCAATATAAAAAATTGCAACATCGCCTCTTGAAGTTCTATATCTAGTAAAGACATGATAATGCCAGTTAATTATTTTAGTATGCAACAGAGCTTTTCTTTTTTCATAGCCGATACGTTTTTGTTGTAAAGAGCATGGAATGCAGTGAATAAAACGGGAAGTAAGTAGAGTAGCTTGCTTGCTTCACCAACATATTACGCTCTGCAACTTAGTCCATCGAGCACTCTGCCGACAGTATAGACTCGAGCATCCCCAGATTTATATGTGCGTGTGTGTGTGTATGTACGTATTGAATTCATAATAATGGTATCACGAGGACCTTAAGAATCATAAATCAATTTTTCCAGAAGTATTTGCATTGTTATCCGCCAAGATACTAAGAATATTCTACTATTCTGTCCTTTGACATAGCTGTTCAACCTCCTATAGATCAAGGATTGCTTTGATGAATCGTAAACGCATTTTTCCCAGTCCAGTTCTAACGAAATACGCAAACCTCCGCGGCTATTTTAAAATTAGTCGAGCAGCGCAAGAAACAATAAATATCTTTCAATGAAAAAGAAACCCACGAAGAAAAAAAGGGATATCTTTTCATTGAAGGATGGCATGATATCTCTAATTGCGATGCTTTCGCTGTCGGTTATTGCCAGTTTGAAACTGTTTAAAATGAATAAAGATTTCACAATACCAAATCCAAGTGGATCTGATTGGTCGAGACAGGAAATTCTAATCTCAACTTAATAACTTTTTCTTTTAAGACTACTATGTTATGTTTTCAGCTAAGTGGTTCTGTTTGGGGTTTCCTTCAAGCCCACATATTCAAGACATTATAGGTATTATAATACTCTTAATTATGGCCTTAAAGATCTATGCTCGCTCACCAGATGCTAGCGGGAACAAACCCGATGTACGGAGACGCTTTTGATTACAACGAGTTGATAGGTTAATATCGCTGCTATCATCTCGGGTGACTCACACTGTTTAAACAAGGGAAGCTCGTGTCTTGATTGCTCAAATCGACCATACATAGTAAAAATATATAGTTCTTGATTTCTTCCTATATGTTCAAGAAAATTCTAATTGTCTTGAATATTCATAAAAACCCAACAAACATCGTCACGCTTTACAATATTTAATTCTCTGTAGCTGATATTCGTTATCGTGGCACCTCAACGGAAGAATAACACTTCCGTTATCACCGCTATGGTGAAATCTTTTCGCATTCACTCGCTCACAAAAATTTTTAAAAAAACAAACCCGCCGACTTTATTAAATTTCTAGCTTCTAAACTTCCTGAAAACAAAGAAGGCTACAAAATTATGGGACATTTTAGAAAATAGACGACAGTCATTCGGACGCGAGGGTTATTGTGATTAATTATTCGGTAGATTTCGAAGGGGGAAAATAATCAGATGACCAATACAAAGGGTTCGATATTGCAATTCTGAGTCTATCTACATCTAAAATATTTCCATTATTTTCCAAGCGAAAACACTTTGTGGAGGTAAAGTATGGGTATGTGCTTGCTCAAGAGCAAGTCGTTATACGGATCTTTTCTTGGATCATTTGTGTTTATGATATTTTGATGAGATAAATATACACACGCAAAAAAACAATTTTTTTCAGTGCCTCCGGGGTTTTTCTTGAGATTACTGATTTCTCACTATTTTTTGCTCAGGGCTCTTGTTTGCACGAAATCTTAATTCAGTTCGTACGTAACGACCGAAGCGATCCAAGAATACTGACCGTACAGTCACGGATGTATTATTTTCAAGCTCAGATTCAGAGAAAAAGATGGTTTATTTATTTTTGTATTATTAGTTTGAGAAAAGTCAATGACATGAAAGAGAAACGAAAACAAAGATTAAAAGCGCGAATCCTGCTTTCTTTCTTTCTTTCTTTCTTTCTTTCTTTCTTTCTTTCTTTCTTTCTTTCTTTCTTTCTT
>NW_022261645.1:2338-17488 GCF_009602425.1 Actinia tenebrosa
AAAAGGACGATTACTCATCTTACTAGATAAATTGAGTATTCAAAATATTAAATCGAGCGAAGTATTTGGAATCCTTTGAGAATGTCAACAAGCTGAGGGCACAGGAAGACCAATCTAAATATTCGAAAAGTGCAACAAGTATCCACGAGTTCGCCTAAGGGCCTTTGATTGCCTATCCGGACCGACCATAGGACGGCAAATAACGTTTTTCCCCCTTATTTTTTTACTTGTTTTTGTAATCGTGTTGTTTTGTTGTTTAGCGGCAAAGTTTACCGGTGAGCGAGCGCGGGCAGATACATGTACTGACAAAATACCGCCCGCTCAAACAGCCAATCAGAACGCACGCGTTTTTAGGATAACGGACCGGAAAAAAATAAAAAGTTTTTATTTATAAACTAATAGCTTAAATACACATGGTAACGATATTTTCACATGTGAAAATATCAGTTTTTCGAAAAGGAGAAATATGGGTATTATAATTGAAATTGCTTTTTTCGTTTCTCGCTCAACAATGCTCATAGTAAACAAAGTGCTCATAATTCAAGGAAAATGTGGGTGGCCCAAACCAGATGGCAAGTTAGAAATGAAAACTGCTTATCGTAAGACAAGATTTTACGCCCCCTTCTCACTCGAAACTAGTTTTCATATCACGAAAGGTCCCACGAAAAGGCCATTTATACTCCGTGAATCGTTTCTCAGTTGACTGTTCAATATCTTCCCCTCGCTTCCGCTATTTTTTAAAAAACTACCCCTCTTTTCGATAGTGACAAAGTTAACTCCCACAACTATGTTCTCAAAGAGAACTTCTTTGAGCGCTTTATTGATCTAAAGTTTTCTGAAAATTCTAAGCCACGAGCATCAATCATTTTTCTCTACAGTACAAAAAGTGCTGTTCGTTGGCAAATTTGCATCTTAATTTTCTGTGAAAATTTTTGTTTTTTATTCGTTTGTGAATCTAAAAAGACTTTGGAATATAGAGTTTTTGTGAAAATATTGTGATTTTCGGCGATTGAATTGAGCTACATTCGTATTGGTTTACTTTCAATGTACATCAATAAACTTATGCAAAAGTTAAACCAACAAAAACATCTCTCATGCAGTGTTTCTTGTTTTATTTTTCTCCGAGGCAAGTACAGTTTGCATTAAAAATGACCCGAAGCTATTTATATCAAAAAAAATAAGTATCAAGCAGTGTATGAAAACAAAATAAATGTAACAGAAAATAAAAACGAAATTCAAATAGATGGAAAAATAGCAAGGCTAAAAATGATTTGAAACAGAATCAACGAGAAGTGCATGGGATTTAAGTTTGGATTTATTACTCGCGGCTTTGATTAAATGTTTAATGTCAACAGCTTCAATGACTTTAAATGAGAAAAAGTTAAAAAAAATGAGGCTCGCGAACTTCTTTACTCCAATAACCGATTGTTTGTCAATTCTAATTTGGTTGAAGTGAGAGATCAAGTTTTTGAGCCGGAGCAATCCGCTTTTTTGCCAGGTTTAATGGTAATATGACGTGTTTTTCAAAGATTTTTTTAAATTGAGCTATTAAATTAAACTTAAGATCGAAGCTGTAGCGTTTGATTTTATAGTCTTTTGAGTCTTGTGACCAGGCTTCAATTAGAAAAACGACTTCTTTTTTTATATTTTTACGTGCATGCCATCTGGCTTTGGTTATGGAGAGTGGAACCTTTATTTGGATGGGGTGGCCCATTTAGTTAAAAGCTGTTATCCAGAGGGGCCCTGTATTATTATTATGATGATAAAATATATGCTATATACATACAAAGAGATCGTATAAGAAAACTATACTGAAACTGTCACAATATACATACAAAGTGAAAATTGATAAAGAAAATTATATAAAGATATAAAAGAAAAAATGGCTGCCGAAAGCTTACAATTCCGAGTTTGGTATTTTGAACGCAATTAACTGGTTGTCCTGTTCCTTTAATTGTAATGAACGTAGCCGTGGGGCGGCGGTGGCGGAGACGTTATACCAACACAAGTCAAGTCATTTCATCCCAAAAATATTGGACACAAAGAAAACTGGATGAAAACAACCGACAGGAAGACAAATTACTGATGAATAAATATAAGATTGGCTATGTTTAGACAAAAAAGTGAATATATTATCGATTTTAAATGAGCTATTCAAAGCTCGGAGTAGGATTTTAGGTTTTTTGTTTTTGTTTTTTTCCCGCAAACCGCCGTTTCCAAAACAAGATTATTTCTCAATAGCCAATAAAGATGGAATAAAAATTTATATCAAGAGACATATAAATTAAGGAAAATCGTTCAAAAGATTCCTATCGGCGCTTTGTTTAGGCCAAGATAACAGGTGCGGTAAATAGAGTCTATTGGAAAATTTACCGCTTTGAAAACTGATGAAGAGAACAATGGATCGTGGGCATGTGCAACGGAAGTGATATTTTCCTTAATTGCTTTCTTAAAATAGATTTTGATGACTATCAAGTCCTTATAAATGCGCATGTTCGAGATTAGCTATGACGTCAATGCAAATGAGTTTTTCTAGGGGATAAAATATGGTGCAGTGTGCCTATCCTCAAACGACCTTCAACGATTTACTGAGTGAAAAAGCCTTGGATTTTGTCTTGGATTGCAATCACATTTCTCTGAAAATGTCGAAAACATTTAACCAGAGCGATAACTTCAACTCTCTCAACGAGTCTGCTTCGAGGAATGTCGAAGGGCGAAGGCATTCTGGGTTTTGTGTGCCCTCGATTTTGATTGAAGATTGGAGTGAGGTTAACTTCGAAGAAACTCTGGCTTCTTCTTCTTCTCGAGGTGCCCCGACAGCTCTCAAGGTTAGTGTTGGTCAGGTTTTCTTTACTGTTGCAACACCTTATCTTTGGCACATTTTAACATTTGCGAGCATGCATTTTGTGTTAAATTTCTCAGTTTCCATGACCTCGTTTTTTTCATTATCCTTTGTTGTTTATTTTATGCGTATTTTCGTTATTGTTTTTAATGTCGTCGTTAGTGATACATAATGATAAAAGGGTAAATTTTACACCGTGAAAAGATGAAAAAACTTACTGACGTTTGGGACGCTAGTCCTTCGTCGGAGTTGCTCTTTTACTCCGACGAAGGACTAGCGTCCGAAACGTCAGTAAATTTTTTCATCTTTTCACGGTGTATAATTTACCCTTTTATCATTATTGTTTCATTAGAAACACCGACGCAGCTCACACTAGTTTTTAGCTAGTTATCTCTTCTTAGTCATATTTAGTTTTTTTCAGTCTTTCCTTTCCCTTTCGCTTTCCCTTTTTCTTTTTCTTTTGTTTCCTTTGATTTTCGTTTTTCCCCATTCACTATCACCACTATCAGCATTGCACCATATGCCATAACACCTTAGCGTGACTGTCATTCCGATCCATGATACATGCACTTACCCACGTACGTGCTTTTAAGATAATCCATTTTTCATCAAAATTTTTAAAAAGAAGTTAATGATGGAGAGAAGTAAGGATGTTCATTGACATCAATTTGTATTGTTGAGTGATGTTTTAGTAAATTACTATACTGAACTGACTTCCTTTTTAACTAACATTTTGAATACCATGCAGTCTATCCTCCTTTTCATTGGAGGTTTTTGAGGCAAATGCGTTTTTTCGGCCCAATTAACACGGAAGACAAAAAATAATATTGGTTCTGATGTCAAGGATTATAAAACAACCCGGAAAAGCTGAAAATAATAAAGGCCTAAACCTAAAAGGCTATTTAAATAGAGACTAATTCCTGACGTAACCTTTATAATTTACGATTTTGTTTCAAAATCCCGAAAGATCCATTTCACACGGCAGTGTGCTTGGTGTTTGCTAATCTTGATTTTGCCTCATTTTGTTTATTATTCTCATTTCCGTTCGAGATAGTAAGAGGAGCGATCTATGAGAAATCGTAATTTACTCGAAAAAAATTTCCCGCGCTTTGGGAATGCCGCGTTTGCAAAGTTTTTCCCGCGATTTGTCATCGGTATCCGATCACAACACTTTTTAAATCCACATTGAATCAATCTAAAGTTATTAATCAATTTATTTTAAGTACCCTGATACATTTTTTTATTAATTTGTACAATTTTTTTCTTCTAGGGTTTGGTTGAACCACTCCGCTCCTGTAACCGCCAAATGTGTCCTCAAGCAGTATTGCAAGACTGCAAGTCACTCTGCCAAACCGTATAGACTAGATTATTATTTTATCAGAAGATAGACAGAAAGACTGTGTACTCTAACGTTATCAGGCGATATATAATCAGAAGGGCTGTATACCAATACTAGTCGTGTAAACAGAAGAAAACGCGGACTGGCTGACAAAAGGACCAGCGAATTCATCTCTCACATCTAGGATTTTTTGTTCAACTTGAGCGACTGGCCGTCTAGGAGCTTTGGCTCTATTTTGACAAAAGCCCGTAATGATTTAAGGATTTCCTTTTACAAATATAGAAGTGATTCAGAAAAGCAAAATTTCAATTGAGTGGGAAACATGTACACCGTATTTAGGCGTGTCAGTCAGTGAATGACATCAATATTCGTCCGTCGCTTTTTTAATCAAAGCCATTTGAATGTCATAGTTCAGTTCCTCGATTTTCCTGCTCAATGAAATCTTCTCAATCAGCAATTTACTATATTTTTTGACTTGTTTTTCTTCAAATTAGTGCAGATGAACGGGAAGTCAGAAGTCAGGGAACCCGAATTTGAAAAAAWAWATATATATATGTCAAATGTCGATCAGAAAATCATATATCTAAAGCCAGAGGACGAGTAGAGCTTTGTTGAGATATTTGTACTAAAGTCTAGCTCCCTCAAACCTCAAACACTAGAACTCACAAACCTCCGTATTTATAGTGAAAAACCTTTTCTAATCCACGCGTTAAGCTTTGGTACTGCAAGCTTTTCATGTGAAAAAATACAGTGTTATCAATGCGGTTTGAGAGTAGTTACGTATTTGTAGGAAAATTTCAAAGCCTACCACTATCTGTATAAACGAAGCTTAGCAATTATACTTCATCATAAGAAAAAGATTAGCGTCGTAAATATATAGATTATTAGCAACTTAAAACCAAAATTTTATGTATTGTTCATTGCCATCTTATCGCCTTTTCAATAAAACTATTACTAACTAGATAAAGCATATCAACTAAAGCGAGAAACAAAAAGGTCGCTATAAATAAACCGAACTGATTTATTTATCATTGTGATCTCATAGGAAGTTATTGTGAACGTCACACAGAAATATCCAGACTCTGTACATATCTTTGTGAAATCAAATATTTATGAATAAAACCACGTATTTTGTATACGTATATATATAGTACATTTTAAGAGAAAGAGAACGAAAGGGAAGAAAGAAAGGGAGAAAGGGAAGAAAGGAGAGAAAAAAGGGAAAGTATGGAAAGAAAAGACAGAATTTTCCGACTATCCTATAGCACGCACTCTACATTCGATATTGCGTAGCAAGTTTCGTTCAGTCCGTTTGGAAATGATTAATGCATCAAATTAGTTTTCAATTCTAGGCACTGAAAAGATTTTCTGTCATATTATACTTTGTTTCCCAGCTGTTGTCACGGCATTTTGTCCAAATTCTCTCTATTAGTACGTAGCATGACTCTTCGTACGTCAGTACTGTAGTTTGAATTTAATCAAAAATAGAAATTCAAGTTGAAAATAGCTTTCAAGAAGATTAAGAAGGAGGATGACAAACGAATGAATGACTCAGGAAGAAGAAAATCGAGACTGAATAATTTGCCACTATCTTTGAAAAATGCCTATTACTTTGATTAAACTTTTCGCCAATAACTACTCTCACGTACCAACCCCGAATCAAATATCGTAAAGTTCTATTCACAAATTACGTGCGCTCAATATTGTACGAAACTATTTATCAGCTAGGAGAAGTAAATATTGCGAAGTGACTATTTTATTATCGTCCCTCGTTGACGTCGCTTCATTTTAATGGCTTCCCTGCAATTCACTGGCTTCCTTATTAATATAAAGTGCTCACGCCAGAACATTCTGTCAGTTAAAAAGAAAATCCATAAATATCGTATTATCAGGCTAAAAACCATTGAGGCTATGAACGACTATTAAATTGATAGTATTCAGCTAATCTGTTCAAAGCTATTAAAACGTTTCCTGTAAATAATGAATAGCGAAATTCAATATTGCTCCCCTAGTACATCTTTGCGGTAAATTTATTCTTTCCATTCTATTTTTTCAATATTAGAAAGAAAAATTGCTAGCTTCTATAAAGAAAATTACGAAGGTAAAAACAGACTCAATCTCTAACTTCGTCTAATGGGAGTGATCACGTGATTGCGCTCAGCAAATCAACTTCCTTCTCAACGCTCACTAAAAAGATGACATTGGAAGATGGACAATAAAGTGCCTACAAATATAGCTGGGAAAAAAATTTAATAAACTAGTTTGAACTATACCTCGAAAAATAATATGAGAAAAACAATAATCATAAAATTATAAATTTTGCTCACCTTGACCAAAAAAGTTTTTTTCTATCATTGATCAATAACCTACTTCAGATGCATACATGAGTAGATTAGAATTGGAAAAAAGATGCATATGAGGGATAAGGGAAGTAAAGGAGCAGAATAAGCCTCATGCCTGGCCTTCTCTGTTGAGAGAGAGAGGTCTGGAGACAAGTGAAGAGCTCCCTCCTACCAAACTCGCTTAGATTAAACCACGACCACAGTAACCATACCCCAGGGTACAGTAACCACGGTAAAAAAGCAGAAATTTATATTAAACGTTAATGAAAAATTTTCAAATGAAAGGCTGCCAAAACTTTACCATAGGAATTAAACCCAAGCTTTCTGTCCCCGTTCATTATTGACAGGTCTTTTGTGCTGGAAACTTTCGAATCGTAGGATATAACTTTAAACAGGTCTGAGATGGAAAAAATAGCTAGAATGGCTTAAGAAACTTGAGTAAATTTTGCATCAGCCCGAATTCTTCGATTGCACGTTACGTCATCGCGGCCATGTTGGTGCCATTTAACGATAGATTTTTCATTAGTATCCGTCATTAATGATCCCACAATGGCCGCCTTGTTTTTATCTTTTGACTCTCTTGGGAATGCTTGCAACCCATCGATAAGGCATGTCATCCAACGTGGTAGTTCGCGTTTGATGAACCGCGCGCGTCGCGTCCTGTTCGCGCTCAAAATTATAGCACACAAAGCTGCACGCCTCGGTTGTGGCGCCAATTTGAATACCAAACAATAAAAGCGTTGGTTTTCAATACTCTTTGTCGACAGAATAGGATTTGTTTTTGTTTGCATAACACAAAGACCTTTAATTTTACTGTGATCTACTTGACAAAAACAAAACAAGAGGATTAAGATGAAGGATTAATACCATAAAACTATTCAATAACTAGAGTAGATATGAGTTTACCTTTGATAGGGCTTCCACGACGTTTTACAGGCCAAGAAATTCAAACCTTTGCATCAAAACTGACTCATTCAACTCTCTATTTCATTCCAAAGATTTCAGTCGATTCTTTAGTGTTCATGTTGGCGATCAATGGAAGTTACCTGAAAGAAAAAGACTAAATAGCCAACAAAGCGAGCATGCATTGAAGAGTTTGTTCGACGGTTGGTCAACACTGAAACAACCAAAAGTAAGTTGGATTTCTTAAAAACTATAATTTTGATAATTAATCATTACAAAAAATTCTCAATTTTATGTGCTTTGATTACGACATTATTGATATTATTGTCATTATTATCATTTTCTATTGATATATTCACTTTAGTTTGGCTTAGTTCTAGTTTGCGCTTCGTTGTTGCCATAGTAGTGTCACAGCTCACAGACACGCAACTTATGTTTTCTTTGTGGAAAAGTTTGAATTTCTTTTAAAACTTATGGACTTAAAATGTGTCTTCAATTTTGACTGACTGCCAGAATGTTTTTGAGTAATAAGAATATTCTTCCTGTCAAAGAAATTGGGTGAGCTCTGTTGCTTTTGTTCTTAATATTGCCTGCACGTTAATGGCTCAGTAGAGGTATGACCCAGTGCTTATTTTGTTATCAGGTACTGCAGAACTTTGTGAACTTTGTCCTTTCTTGTTTTTTCTCTATCTTACATTTAAATCATATGTACTTTAGTCTAAAAATTTTCAATTAGTTGAAAATAACGTCGCATGAATTGGCATAACATCAAAGTGGCTTTCAATTGTTTTTCTTGGCTTCGACCAYATATACACTATTAACTGAAGCTTAAAGCATGGAAAAACGCTAAAACACAAGTTAAATCCCGTTAATTTTTATCATCAGTCTTCACATTTAAAGCACCTGATTTCCACTGACGAAATCAGTGCCACTGATTTGATGATAGGTATTATTAACTATGATTTGGTCAAGAAAAAAAACCTGTTTACCGTTCCCCTCTATCATCTATGGTTTTTAAAACATTCCAGGAAAAATTGATATTGTAACGTTGCAGCACGCGTAAGAATATTACACTGAATATTATTTTGTCTCTTCATCTAGAATCAATCATACCATGTTGAAAAGAATCAGGAAGATAAGCAAACAAAAGGTAAAGATTGCTGTCTTATTAGACTCTGATTGTTTAGAGAAGTTCTTAGAATGATTGACTTTAACAGCTATTTTTGCTAAAGTGGTTGCTAATTGAATATAGCGCACAGTGGATTCTCCTGGTTAAGTAACCTTGATTAGCCTTGAAATCAGTTCTTCACAGAAAATCACTAAATGACTGTTCTCGGATTCCTGTATTTCTGGTGGCAAATAACCAATACTTTTCCATCGTAGCGCTTTTTTTGTATCTTTTTTAGATATGAATAAATAATTAAATAAAAATATCTTTTAAGAGTCTAGCTTCATTACGATCGATATCTCATATGGAGCAGCCGAGCTTTCGTTCATCAGAGCTTGAGGAATAGCTTACGGTACATCTCGAGTGCATTGTGCTTGCTCCTGCTCTAAACTGAGAACGAAAGCACCCGAAGATATCATGAACAAAAAATTGAAGTCGCTGAAAATAGAACCATGTTCTGAATTAGAAAATAAAATGAAAAGAAACATAAGTAAAAACACGAATAACAACAACAACAACAAAATACTTGGGTTGCCCTCCATAGTGTTTCATATCATCACTTAGACTGAAGTGAAATGTTTTCTCTTTAGCTAAGAACAGAGGGAAAAAATAGATCACACTTTATTGTGGATAAGACACACTAGGTGCTAATGTGACATCATCCTTGTGTACTTAGGCTAGTGGCAAAGAACAAGAGGAGATGGCCAAAAGCAAGGACAAGGCCGCGGGAAACAGCCTTGATGACACGATGACAGCTTTGCTAAGCGAAAGAGACAGCTTACTAGAAGAAGTGAAGAAACTAAAAGAACAATTACAGAATGAAAATGTTCGCTACGCAGAGCTGAAATCCCTCAAGACCCAACAAGTATGCGCACTGACTTTCAAACTGGCCAAAGCGATGCGAGATAAAGAGAGGGCAATTGAAGAAAACGACAGTCTGAAACAGGAGCTGCTAGACATCAGAAGTACAAGACAAGTGCGCGAAGAAAGTGTTTTGGAAAACCGGTCTGAGAGTGTGCCATTAGACGTGGTTGAAGTTAAACAAAACAGCATTCCTTTGGAAGAACCTCAGCTATACAGGAAAATAAATGACAGTGATAAAAACATTCCATGTGAAAAGATGTCCTGCTTCATCATCACCGGTGAACCAATACACAAAGAAAGATGCCAGAAAGGAGTCCAGGAAGAGGTAAAGCAAAACTTGGTGGAGAAGTCCGTTGTTGGTGGAGAACCAAGGGAACCCCCCGAAGATGCTTCGCAAGGAGATGAAAACAGCGATTGCAGCTCGAGTGACACTCTTTCCCTGAGCCAATGTTCTTTTAAATCGGATGAACAAAATACGAAGAAAAAAGTTATGGTCGAGTTTCGTAGAATTCAAAAAGAACTGCTTGACGTCAAGAAGAATATGTCCATGGTTCAAGGACTGAACGAGCGGCTCTCACGTGACCTGCAATCACTTGTTGATAAAAAGAATTCCCACCCTTTGGTTAGGTCACAGTCACTGCGTATGCGCAAGAATGGGTCGTCTGATTTCCCTCACGATAATGTCGATGGCAAACGAGAAAATTTGTTTGTTTTCCCTGTTACTGAAACGACTAAAAAGGATCAAGCGAAGACCACGCAAGATGCAAGTACAGAAACTGAAGTATGCGGCCTTGAACAAATTGATGGTTTACAAAAGAAAAACGAGTCCCAAGACGAAAGAATCGAACAATTAAATCAAGAGAGTTTGGAGGAAATCCCAGGTGATGGGCTCCCTGTTGAATTAGAATCAGCTGACTGTGCACGAAGTAAAGATGGCGATGACAAGGAAATACAGGCCAACGTGATCGAGGTACGAAAGCAATTGGAAAAAGCAATGAAAGAGCTGGAAGAACTTCGAGCCGACAACAAAGAAATGAAAAAGAAAATCAACAACATTGCGTTCGCGACAGACCACGGTGACTTTCTGCGCAAGACTACGCAGTTCACTGGTGCTCTCTTGAAAGAAATGAGGGAGAGAGAACAGAAGATCGAACGAAAGACGTCGAGAACCACGCCAAAGGTCAAACAACCTCCATTGAGTGTCCTGGGTACACGATTGAACGAGATCACAAAAACAGTGGATGACATGACAAAGCCAGACTCCACCCTTTCATCCCTTGAGTCTGTCTGCGTAACTTCAACTGTAGAGTCTGCTTTGATGACAGAGCCTATCCCAAGACCGCACTCCGCTGGTCTGCCAACGACGCATATCTTTTCCAGGCAAGTCGATGCAAAAGTTAAACCTCTCCCTGAACCTAAAAAAAGGCGTTTCACGACGGGAAAACTTGGAGAGCCATCGCTTGCATATCGACACGTTGGACTTATTAGCAACGATGGTGGACTGAAAAGATTAATGGAGCCTTTGGCAAAGGAATGGAGATCAACAGAGACCTTGTCTCCTCGTCATAGCTTTAGTGGTCCCCTCGGATACAAGGACTATATTCAAAGACACATTGTTATGTCTTCAAATGCTATTGCTAAAATACGAGATCTGACCCCTGAGGAGCTCAATGGACATATCGTATACTAATGCTAAAACATTTCGTACATGCGCCCGCACTCTTAGCAGTATGTATAATATTATTACTTACCGCTGACCAAATGTATTCATGATTGAATGTATTCCATAAACACTGATTTGAATTCATTTTGAATGAAAGTAGTTCAGTTCTAAATTTATCTATAATACTTTCCTTTTTCCATTTGTTTCGAATCATATATAACCGAAAAATCAAAAGCATGTAAATATACCTTATTTTTATATATTAAAAGAAATCGTTTTCGGAAAAAGTTCAAAAAAGTACGCATTGTTTTGACTGATATCGCCTGACTTGAAGTCATGTTTTTTTCCGGTTTTCATTTATTGTAAATAGAGGAAGGAAAAGAATCGTAACATACATTGAAACTGTACACCGTTTGGGATCCCTATGCCATTTACACATATTGATCTTTGGAGTAAGACCGGTGGGATCCCTGTGTTATTTATGCAAGGATCCACACACAATCATTAGAGTAAGAATTCACCCCGGTCAGTTTGCCGTTTCTGATTGCCAAGTATTTTTTGCCATAATTAGCATACAAGACGACAGCCCTTTCGCCATTGCTGGAATGCTCGTCTGCCTTCAATATCCATTCCTCCGCGCCGTAATGTTGACCTTTGGTGTAAGTGTAATCCCCATTTGCATCGTACCCTGTTGGATTAAAAAATAACCAATCATAAGTCTGTATTATGATTACGTGCTAATCCTGGTTTAGAAGAGCCAATCACAAGGTATATATTGATTCTCGATTGATCACGTGATAAATTTTGAATACCAAATTACAGCTCTGCATTTAAATCACCTGATGAAATAGAAAAAGCAAAGCCCGATTGCAAACAAAGACAATATTTATCGCAACCACGTGACCACGATTTCCTATCACGTGATAACTTTTAAAAAACAAATCACAACTAATTTAAATCACGTGATAAGATTTTATAAAAAAGCGAAGTCCAATCGAACAAAATCACGTGATAGTAGTTTTCTTACCCAAGTAACCATTGGTTGCATAGTTCTTGTAAAACACGATGCCCGATTCTTTTTTGCCTTTTTCTTCCACCCAGTAACTGGTGTCCTCTGGGGTATCCCTTAGCACCAGGGTACTACGATTACCGCTGGCTGGATGAAACTTGACCTGACCTTAGAAACAATAGGTACAAAAACGTTATTTATGATCAAAACCACTCTAATAATGATCAAAACCAAGCTTGGGCGTAATGTTTTCTCATTTCTTCAGACCATGTGTCATTCCCTAGAGGATCCTTTCTTTGTTTAACGGTTGTGCATGAGAAGACACATAAATATGGATGCCATCCAAACAAAGAATCTTATGCTCAAGAGAGTAAAGCATGCGATATCTGAAATAGGACAAACACTGCATCCAAGTTAAAGAGGTCAATAAATTAAAACAGAGAATAAACAGAGAATAAACTTACCAGACTCGGCCAAGAACTTCCCAAGCAGTTTATGACGGAAAGCTCGCCCTGGCTTCTTCTTGACCACCGTCTTGGGAGCCTCGGCTGGGACATGGGCCACAGCCTCTTTCTGCTCGGCTTCAGAAATGCTCACATCTTCTTCTGCTGCCTGCATGACTTCGTTGGCCAGAGATTCAATACTCTTGTTGAAGTTATTGGGATCCCTGAAAACAGCAGGCATTGTAGAAATAAATGTAAAAGCCCGGACCCGCGATGCAACGTCGCCTCCTGCATGTAACTGGGTTTTTGAGGGATGTCACACGTAGCGACTTCCTTGCAACATCGTATTAGATTTGTCGAAGTCACGTGCAACAGTTGCACCGTGGACACACGCTGCGATTTCTCCGTTACAAGCAACGTCGCGAGCAAAGACGCATCGTTTGTCCGGGTCTTAATTCTCTACCCTCATGAATTCTTGCTAAGTTATTTTCATCGACGAATAACACAGGTCTGAAAAGATGAAAATAATGCTAAGCAAAGCAGAATTAAGAGTTTGTTATCTGCGCTCCATTATATTGTTGTTCATTACTTTTTCTCTGTAGATTAAGTTGTGGACTCGCGTTGTGGACAGTGTCGTACCGTGATCGTGCCGGATGGCTTTGTGTCTTAGCATTTTGATCGTGAGCAATTGCTGGGTGACCGTGCGTCTGTCTGTTTCTACCCACCTGAAATCAATCCACAGTGCCCCGGCTGTTATAACACCCAGCCATCCTTTGCTTTGTAGCCTTTCTCGCACATGACGGGCACGACAGGAACATCCTGAGCGTCTGCGTAATTCAATTCCTTTTTACAATTTTTTGATTCCTGATATCATGAAAAGTAAAAACTTGTGAGAAGACCTTTTTAGCTTCGTTGTTTGTTGTGCACATTTCAGACCATGTGATGTCACTCTTGGGAGTTGATTCTTTCATGTGTATTTGAACATGTTGGTCATAAAAGAACAATGGAATGTCATGTGATGTAATTTGCATACAAAGCTAAAAAAGTCTAGGATAATGCGCTGATCACTTTGAACGAGGGCGGTACATTATGCACGCTAGCAGTATTCCGAATTTTCTAACGACCATTCCGAATTTTCTAACGAAATATCGATGCTTCGTTAGGAAGCAGAGAAGAGTCTGTGTACGAGAATAGGGAATCTTCGTCCAGTGAACAAAGAATTAAATTATTAATTACAGCTTAGGTGATCGCCATCGGCTGGGCTTAAAGGTTATAGTTACCGAGTATTTAGTTGTCATAAAACAGCACACAACAGCAGCGTTGTCGACACCTTCGGCCATGCTAGAAAAAAGTTAATTATAAAATGAATTGTTTACGATATATCTTATTTCGGCGTGGAGCAACGCTTTTCCATTTCAGACCACGTGTCATTCCCTAGAGTATCATTTCTTTGTTTAAGGGTCGTGACATGAGAAGACACATGAATATGGATACGACTCAAACAAAGAAACTTATTCTCAAGATAATAAAACGTGATCTTAAACGGAGTAACATTTCACCCGAAGGTAAAGAGGTCTTGGAAGTGCATTTTATGGACAAAATAGACGCCATCTTTAAAATATGTCAGCAGCCCCACAAAGCGTTGTAATACAAAGTCGACCAAGTTTTCTCCTCAACCTCGAAATAACCAACAAGTTTTCTATCTGCTAACCTTTCATTGATGTTTCCCTTCACTCCACCATAAATGTCCATCCACGTCTTTATCCCCTGTGCTCGAATCGCGTGGTATACTTTTTCTACCAACGACTGGTTGTCCCATTGATAGGACAGCATCACATGCTTCGACATGATGCAAAATATTTCCTGTGGGGGAGGGAGTGGAAGAATTGAATCTTAAAAAATCCTAATACAATATACCCGATAGGGATGATTCACGGTGTACATTTTCACACGATGACCAAAAGCTCGAAGTGATCAGAGTTTGATTGTTCTGACTGTAATTCAGCGTTGGAAGCCATTACAAATTAACATGAATAATAAATTAAATCCCTTGGTGTTGTAAGTTTGGCTTACAGAAAACATAAAAATCGGTATCGAAAGTTTATTGTAAAGCCGTTATCACCAGCTTAGTTTATTTAACTATGATGTCAAATTTTCGGCCATCGTTAGATAACTCGATTACTGATAAAAAATAGTTTAAAATATAACTGCTGAAACTTTAAGACTCTTTAAGCCCGTGAATAAATTATTTGTCTAAATATTCAAACCATCCTTTAATCGACCATGGGCGTCTAAAAAAAGTCATGTGTGACGTTGTTTGCGTTCGGCGAGCGGTTTGATCGACGAATAACACCTTTCTGATCAACAATCTTAAACTTTACTTTAACCTTTTCTTGTTTACATCGATTTACATTGATCAACAATAAAAAAGGGATCACAAATGGGAATCAAAGGGATCATAAAGGATCATAAAGGGTCATAAAGGATCATAAAGGTTCGACCATTTGCCCGCCAACCTCCCTTCTCTCCGCTCTCGACCATGTGCTTCTATCCCATAATTTCACTCCACAGGTAACC
>NW_022261645.1:17973-50158 GCF_009602425.1 Actinia tenebrosa
GTCCAGTTCTGTTCCCGGGTTTTTCAAAAACAGCTTGAGGTGAGTATTCTCTAGGACTATTTGAGCATACAGTACCAGAAATGTAAGATCGGTCAATTTTAGTGGATGTTACATACATACATATAGTATGATATAGATATATATACTTTTTTATCATTTGGTCGCAGGAAAGTCGGCCTCTGGGAATTTACCATGGCTCCAGTAGAATTTGCTTTCAAGATAGCCAAAGGTGGTACGTACCGTTTTACTGCGTCCATTAGTGTAGGTGGAGTTCCTGTTCATGTGGAAGCCCTTGGATCAATGTTGTATAATTCACCTACATTTGCTGTTGGATATTCGTTTGATAGTCAGTCTTTTGGAGCTGTTTGTGCGAAACTTTCGAGCATAAAGATCGATTTTTTAAGTCTTCTTGGAATCCAATCTGAGGTAGGTTGTTATTAATTTCCATATACAATTATTGTTGCATGTTGCATGTTGCATGTTGCATGTTGCATGTTGCATGTTGCATGACAAGCCCGAGTTGCACTATGGGTGAATTCAAACAGTGAAAAGTCACACCAACATGAAATTTCCCCCAACTTATTTTCCGGCATTAATTCTTTCCTGTTGACATTAATATTATTTACATTTAACAATTATTCGCCGAAGGCGAAGTAAATATCGGGGAATATTTACCGCCGGACACGAGTCTTCGAGCGGCGAGGTAAATATTCTCCGATATTCACTGAGGCTGAGGCAAATAATTGTTTTAGTATAAATACACAGGTGATTCTTTCAAAAAGAGGGAAAAAAGAAGATAAAAGATATTTTTTCCGGTAACAGCAACAAAGCGGCTGGCCGCCATTTTGGATTATCGCTGGAGGTGATTATCGTGTGATAGTGCGAGTTTCTCGACCAATCAGCGCGCGAGATTTTCAATAATCACCAGTGTATTTTTACTAAATTATTATAATACATGCATTTAAAGCTTAGTATAAGCAACACTATATGAAGATGCAAGAACCTTTTTTAGAAAAGCTGTATCTAAAAATAGCTGAGACTCTTTAATGCCTCCCACAATTAAAACCATGTTCGATAATTATTTTCAGACATCTTTGGGGGTGGGGGTGAGGGGGATCAATTTACATGATAATCTTGATCAAAGTAGGAATTTAAGTAAGAAATAATAAAAACACACTTTATCTGTAATTACTTTTCATATTTTAATATGAATGAAGAATTTGTACATGCAAAACTTCAAGGATACTGATCAAGGAATAGTCTCGTTAAATCCCTCTTAAGAAAACATCAAATATTTCCTAGAGTAAATAAAGTTTGAAACTAATAATCTAAGAGGTAAATCTCTATCTGAGTTATTTTTCGTAGCACATAATACGCCATCAAGAAAACGGCTCAAAATCTCTTGAAATTTTTAAAAGAACAAGCGGTTGCTGAGGTTACGTACTCTTATTAAATCACAGCTCGTTCTCAGAGCATTCTACAGACAACTTATCATGAAAGCGTAATGAGTAAAGATAAGCATCCAAAATATAATAAATTGTAGCTGAAAATGTTGAAGAGGAGATGGAAAAATATTAGTGGTATTTTCAAAAACGACGAGGACTTCGGAGAGGAAGAGAATAGAGAAGGTTAGTTTATCGAATAAACAAAACCTTTTCTTTTGGTTCGTTTATTTTTCTATTTTATCCAGGTACTCAGTTCTATGATAGTATATTTTTTGAAATAAGGTAGCTGCGTAACTGGCTAAAGAAAATATACTAATGCTCAGCATCATTAAGGCATGGCTCTCAGATGAAAAACTGTTTGGCTATATCATAGTCARTTTTCTACGAATCTTCCCCAAACTTGGCAAGTTAATGTCTTTTGTGAAAAGAAGGAACCTTAGAGCCTTGGTTATCATGGAAGCTAAGTCACGTGACCACAAGGCCGCCATCTTGGATTTTTAAACAAATCGTTTGTAGTCGCATTGAAACTACTTCAAAAGTCCTGAAAATCCATATTCCTTTTTATATTTGCAATACCTATATGGATCTAATTGGATATCTTGGAAATTATATTAAGTTTAATTTTTAGAATATTTTCTGTATTTTCCAAAAAATTAAAAATATTAAAAATATTAAGATGGCGGCCTTGTGGTCACGTGACCTGGTTTCCATGGTAACAGATATGCGGTAATTGCTTGCCTTGAAGAATTACTACTACGAGCCAAATTTGGGAAAGATTCATAGTAAACTGTCAAAGATATGAATAAATAACTGATTTTCCATCACTTCCTCAAAAGAGCCATGCCTTAATGGTGCTGAGTGCTTTAGCACTACATAGCATAAATGAAACGACAGTTAGCACAATCAAATTTTTGGTTAAATGTAGTTCAAGATTTTAAGTACAGAGACGGTAATTAATAGGGTCCTAATACTATCCGGAACAAGTGCCAAACTGGATTTTTTGTTTTCAGTTTTAATATTTTTGATATTCTATACTTTGTTTTATCGAAACTAAAATCACGAGAAAAATAGTTCGGATTGTAAGTATCTTATCCAAAGAGCCAAAACCTTAAAGTTCTTCTTTTTGTAAAAACTATGAGAATTTCAAGACCAATGACAGATCATAGTAATTTGAAGATATTATTTTATGAAGCGTTTTGAGTTGGTTGGCAGAACAAGAGATAAGTGTTAGGAGAAGTACGCCTCATAGCAGAGTGCTTCTCGACACCTCCTCGTGTTCTGCCAATCCCCAAGTGTTATAACTCCACACAGCACAGCAAGCAAATTTTTTATTTCTTTTATAAAATACAAATTACATGAATGACGGAACTGAAAGGGCGCTTGCGTGCTGTGTGCTGTCATAAAGCACGCGCTCCTAACCAATCAGAAAGCGAGATGGAGAGCAGTTATTTTATAATATTTAATAAATTAAAAGCATAGAACTTGAATAGGACGTTTGCATGATGGCGTCATTGACCTCTACTACCAGACTCCCTTGCACACTTTCTTTTGTTCAGTTAATTAGCACCAATTGTCTTACTATTCCCATGAGGGAATACAAATTTAAATAAGAAAGAAAATTCACGAAGCATTATGGTAGTGGGAGTCAAATGACGCCATCATGCAAACGTCCTATTAAACCACCCCGTAATGGTAATCTCTTTCAATTTATATATAGTCAAGTTTAATTTATGTCTTTTTACGAAATATTTTCATTATGTTTGTTGTCTTTTGTATGCAAATAGTGAATAGGGGATCATTTAAAAAAACAACTGTCGAATACTGAGTGATAATTTTAAAAGGAATCTAAGTAATTGCTTACTATCAATCACGTGACTTTTTTGGTGTTGACTGGGGGGCAAACAAGCGGGTGACTGGGGGACAACTAGCGGATGCTACGTCAAAACATATCAAAATAAGTTCTCAAACTATTGTATTTGACTATTTTCACGAAATCAAACCAGAAAACAAGAGATCAAAACAACCTCCAGGATTCTACAAGCCATCAAAAAAGAGCTATTACCGGAAGTGACGTCTATTGATAGCAACCTATAGTTGAATAAATTTCTGGATGAACGCCACAAACTAATTCATTATTTTCTAGGGTTTGAGTCATTTCAGTTTTCATAAAGCCTCGAAATTTTACCCGATCATCGAGAAATAGCACTTCTTTCGCTTTGTATGGTTGTTTTTTTAATTTAGACCGATTTAAGGATTTTCCCCCCACCAGTAACACTTAATACTTAATCAATATTTAATACTGGTGGGCGGGAAAAAATCCTTAAATCGGTCTAAATTTAAAAAATAACCACACAGAGCGAAAGACCTGCTTTTTCTCAATGATCGGGTAAAATTTCGAGGCTTTATTTCACATTTCAATGATTTTTATCGAAATTTTTGAAGAATCCCCATACATTTCCTTATAACATGACACCACAGAAACCAAGCTTGGGCTACCTTTGGTTTGAGTGACTAAAGACATAATTGAAAGTACCCGTTGTTTTGGCAAGTGTTAACTGGTGTCAATCATTACATATAATCAACGGAAAGATATTGAGTGGAAAAAGCCATTTCTTTTCTTGCAAGATGATAAAGAAACAAAGGCAAAATGACTCCTTAAATAATTGTCTAATATGTCTCTAATAACACAATCAGTAACAAGTCAACTAAAACAAATATTTTGAAGCTAAGATATTTAGGAAGAAAATTTTAACGTTTTCGGGCAATCGACGAGGACCGTTTGAGACAAGTGCCATATGCAGCTCGCTAGAACGAGGATTGTACTTCACCATCAATGAATTCAGCTCAAAATAAGACCAATATATAGCTAAATGTTTTATATTCATACGACATGGCTTTAGAAACATTTCTGGCAAAGACGCTCAAAAAAGAATATGGACAATTACAAAGCACGGACGATGACATTCAGCTTCAAGATGTCGTACAAGGGCAACAAGACAAAGACGAAAAATGCGACGAAATCAAAGGTAAATATGATTGACTGTTAATGGGGCTGTGTGTAGAAATATGGATTCATCTTAACCTAGTTTCTGGTCTCCAGACGTGTTTTTTTTAAAATTTATTTATTTTGCGATCATAAACTAGTCATAATATGCTTTGGGCTTCCTGTGTTAATCCATACCATTAGTGAAATTTAGATTCATTCTGCACACGTGAAAAATAGTTGTAAAAAGGGATTTCGAAACCTTGAGACAAGTTCAAAACAAATGTTTCACCTGGTATAATTCCAAATGTTTTACCTTGTATCTTTTCTTCTGCAAACCAAGTACTGGTAGACATCGCAGTGGTAGACACGCGATACCATTCTCACCTAATGTCAAATTCTTAATTCTTTTGCTTAAATCTGCTAAAATATTCTCTCGCTATAATTAGACACACAATACCTCTGACAAGTGAATGAATAGCAAAGTCCAATACTGTGAAAGCATTTGTGCATGCGACACTTCCGTTAAAGCGCCCCCGAAGTGAGGTTTTTATTTCGTATTCATATTCTTGAAAAAGAAACTTTTGATACTTATGCGAGTTCCTATTCTCACAAAACACTGTAAAACTGCTTAATTTGCCTAAAGTCCTCATGGGGTGATCTGGTATCCGTCAGCCATAGCTGTGTCGACATTTTTAGTTTTTCTAAAAGCGGAAAAGTATCCGCAATTGAGGCGACTTCAAAAGCTCTAAGGAGAAGGCTTTTCTTCGGATATTCTTCAGCGGTAAGTTCCTTTGCCGAGCTCCTAGCCTTTCCAGATCAGTCTACGGCAAAAAATGGCATTTTCTCGGCTCAAACAATATGGTGTTAAAGAAACAGACGAAAAGTTTGACAAACTTCAGTATGAAAATATTCCAACTTCAGATAGAAAAGGTATGAAAAACAAACGAGAGAATGTTAGATTAATGGGCCTTAATTCATTGTTAACCTGCATTTAGCGCTTTCGGTATTATTATATACATAGTTTTGCTTTAATTTTGGTGGGCTTGATGCTGATAATATAGAACCTTTCTTTTTCATTTATCTTCGTTTCGAAACTGTACTACGCAGCATGGTCATTTGAGATTTAAAAATAACTTTAATCTCAAGAATTTGTTTATAAATTAACTCGATTCTTGAAAGACGAAGGGGTAAAGGAAGGGAAAAAAATCCTATATTCACTGAAAATTTGAAAGTTTTTGGAAAGCAATGTATTTTTCCTTTTGTAACTTAGCAGGTTCAAGGTATCTCTATTCTTGTATGATATAGGTCCACTGGACTTGTATATTAAGTTATTATTAGAGATAAGTTATTTTTAAGCCATTTGCTTAGTGATAACCTTATTTACTATAAATATACTGTTTCCCTAAATAATATTACGCTGTGATTGAGGTCAACTGGACTTTAATAAAATTGATTATTAGAGCCTTATTAGACGCATTGAGAGCAGTGTATTTTGTTTAGTGATGAGCCGTATTTAAATACTGTATAGTATAATGTTATGTTGCCCTTGGCCAGCCACCCGTATGCTACGTCACAGTGGCTCTATTTTTTAACTTTAAGCCATTGGTTACTGTAGTCTTATCTTATCAGGTTTGAAAATATACGTTTACTTTTAACTCCACACTCGATACTGAGAAAATTTAAGGACAAATTTGATTTGAAAGTAATAAATACTTACTACATGGGCTTCCTGTGTTAAGACAGGGCATTGTGGGTAGATCACGCACAGTTTTAGACTGTAAAGACTAGTAGTCTGGTTAAGTCGGTACGAGTAAAGGTTCTCATTTGGATCTAAAACCAGGGAGAGAAAAAAAAAAATCCTCTCATTCCAACATGTCTGACGACGACAAAGAGCAGCTGGTGGTAGATTTTTCAAATCGTGCAAATCGCTCGAGATTATTATCGAGTCGTCGGCGACGAACATCAACAGAGTTACAGCCATTCCTCCAGGAATCCGATGACTTGCCGACATTTGAACGAGAAAATCGCGCAGAAGAAGAAATAGAAGATGTCCAAGGTACTGAAATGTGAAGTTAAGATTGAGTCTAACACAACGCAGGAGTTTACGCCGCGAAGGAACCATCGGACCGTTTCACCGGCTTGTTGTTTTGAATAAATTTGAATCACTATTCGACAATAAATACTGCTTTTTAAAGGAGATACAGAGTTTTTCTTCGACATTTTTTCATTTATCATTCGTTGCGTTCAACCCAATTATTTTTTATAAGAAATCATTAAAATATCCAATATTACAGAATTGGAAGTTGTGCTCTGTGAATATAAACATACTGGATTATAAAATTAAAATAAATCATAAGCTCTATATTTATATCTCTCTATATTTCCCACACAGATAGCGGACAAACTTACAATGTTTCGGAAGCTGTAGAGAAGTTAGGATTTGGGATGTTCCAAGCGCGACTTATCGGAATTGTTGGATTCTTTGTTGTAAGTATTTTTTTTTTTCATCACTGAGTGCTTTGTACATAATTAGTCAACGTCCTCTCGTTGTCGTGAAAATGTCATGAATTTTATTTTGATTCTGATTCAGTTTGTGTTTTCGCATGTGTTTTGAATTTTTAGATAGCTGATGCATTGGAAATGATGCTCCTCTCTATATTAGCACCAACGATTCGATGTTTATGGCATCTGGATTCTGTAGAAGAAGCATTCATTACGACAGTAAGTAAGTCCGATGCTAATACTTGCTCACATCAGAACTTTAAATTATTGATCAATGAATTATTCTGTCAAACACAATAAGAAATCACTACACGAATTTTCATTCCCATGACAGCAATATTATAGTAGTTATTTGCAAATATTTGTAATTTTTATTTWAAAAAAATTATAATCATTTAAAAACTAATTCTAAAAAGGTCTAGTTTCAGACGTCTATAAAAACATTCGCGTCAGAAATATTATTCATGTTCGCCAATATCACACACCACACAAAAAAATCAAAGTCATTACCTCCCTTACGTTTTATGGTGAATTAACGTCTTGGAAGACATAGAGTGAATATATATATAAACCTATTTCAAAAAACGTTATCGGTCGGAGATCTGAAAACATTTCTAACTCAAAAGTCATGCTTCATATTCCAATCTAAAAGGAAACTACATTGTTCGCAGACTGGGAATATATTCCATTTTGCAGCATGCTACTTGGTCTCAGATTCCAGATTTCAGATCTCTGACCGACAACGATTATTGAAATAGGTTTATTTTTATTAAACATACAGTAGGAGGTTCTAAGTCGTACTTCCGGGACTGTATACTGATTAAAACTACTAAAATATAGCAAAAACTAAATAATCCATAACTTTTTTCACATTGAATAATTAATGCTGCTATGAAATAGAATCGCAAGCGAGAATATGTTTGCAGTGCTATCTGCTTCACAAATGTTTTGTTTCACAGGTTGTGTTTGTCGGGATGATGATAGGCTCTTCATTCTGGGGATGGATTGCAGATTCACTCGGTAGATTCCCGGTAAGTTTAACTGGTGGAATTACTTGTATTTCATGACACTTTTTCTCACTTTTTAGGTACGGCTACGTCAAGATACAGTACGGCTACAGCGCGCATGCGTCAACATAACGGACTACGGAATTTGCCATATCCCTTCCCACCACAGGTAGCCCAAGTTTGGTTTCTGTGGTGTCATTTTCTAAGGAAATGTGAGGGGATTCTTCAAAAATTCAAATAAAATCATTGAAACGTGAAATAAAGCCTTGAAATTTTACCTGATCATTTAGAAATAGCACTTCTTTCGCTCTGTCTTTCTCTCTGATCCCCACCCCTCCATCCTTAAAACGGGCTCAATTTAAAAAAATAACCACACAGAGCGAAAGAAGTGCTCTTTCTCAATGATCAGGTAAAATTTCGAGGCTTTATTTAACGTTTCAATGATTTCATTGAATTTTTGGAGAATCCCCATAAATTTCCTTATAACGTAACACCACAGAAACCAAGCTTGGGCTCGGCTGTGCTCTGAACTTATGAGAATCGTACGAGAAAACTCTATATAAGTATCGCAAGACAAAACTCTATGTCTAAACAAGGAACTTCGCAAAACAATCACTTTACGGTAGAAGCGATGTGTCAAACAGTACTTTACTCTATTACATTTTTGTTTACAGACCGTAATCGTCTCAGCAGCCTGGATATTTTACTTTGGACTTCTAAGTGCATTCTCTCCTCATTATTACTGGATCATTTCCCTTAGATGTTTGGTTGGATTTGGTATTGGTGGATCCCCACAGTCGTAAGTATGACTGGCGTGTCTTTGCTGTCGATTCAGTCTCTACCATTCATCGTTAACTTGAGGAACTCTTCGGTGTATAAGGATGTGTGATGTGCTTCTATAAGTCAATCAATAGTTTATTCGCACCAAAATTAAAGTTATTGTAATTTACGATATATTAAAGAGAAAAGTTTGATGGTGCTGGGGTCCTGAAATAGTATAAACTAATATCAAAGTTAGGCACCCAATTAATTAAAAATTTTTGGAAGATCACTTATTTTGAAATACTCTTTCTAATGAAAGCATTGTTGTCTTCTACAACTAATGAAGTAAAGGTATCTCAAGGGACACGCTCTTTTTCATATGGTCTATAGACCTCTTCACCTTGGGCGTAATGTTTTCCCATTCCAGACCACGTGTCATTCTCTAGAGTACCATTGCTTTGTTTAATGGTCGCCCATGAGATGACGCATGAATATGGATAGGACTCAAACTTTATTCCAAAGATAATTACACATTACGACCAAGGTAAAATAGTTTACTTGATTCGACATATCTGTATTTTATAAAGTGCGCGATTTGCTTTTAGACTTCAGCCTTACCGTAGACTACATACATTGCGGTTGTCTACGTCGATAGCTTGGTTTCCAAACGATATTAATGTACTAATTGAGATTTCCTTTTCTTCTTCTTAATAATTCAGGACGACCTTATTATCAGAATTCCTGCCCGCAAAGTCCAGAGCCATTTGCATCTTATCTTTAGCTGTGAGTTGAGTAGTTAGAACTATAAGGATCCTTCACTTATAACATGGCTGACCACAGGTAGCCCAAACCTGCGTATTGTATGTTATGAATGCACGAATTGATTTCGCCGGCGGCCTGTTTTAAGACTTTAATAAATGTGTCTTTAATAAACTGGTAGTGACAGATTTTTATGATCTTTTAGATATTTTGGGCCATTGGTTCCACGTTCACCGTTGCCGTGGCAATGGCTGTCATGCCTACTTTAGGTTGGCGGTGGCTTTTAGCGATACTCAGCCTTCCGCTGCTGATTTTTCTAATCATGAGCAAGGTTAGTTTAAACCACCAGCGATGTGATGGAAGATAGACTTCGAATCCGTCTATCTAATCACCAAATTCCAATGAATATGGTTTCCTGCATGTAATGATTCTATATGAATGGATTGTATGGATGTAGTGATTCTGAGACAGCGTAGCGATGGATTCTTTCACACCTTGTGGGGCTGCAGAGTGATGTGTTGCTACGACAAACACGTACAGAGAGAGAGAGAGAGAGAGAGAGAGAGAGAGAGAGAGAGAGACTTTCCGCCCGACAGACGGACAGACAAAATGAGCTAGCAAGAGAGGGAGAGATAGAGAGTGAAAGAGGTGATGGTGGTAGACAACCCTCTTATGGAATATATGAATACAGCTGCGTAAACAAAACAAGGAGAGAGTGACAGAGGGATATAGCGGAGTGGGAGAAGGGAAACAGTGAAGCATGATAATATCATCATCATCATTATCCTCTATGCCTGTATGGCACGCACGCAGACGCCAAGGACTTCATGATAATATAACCAATATTCATTTACTTTTTATCCCAGTGGTTACCAGAGTCTGTTCGGTTCTACCTGGCTGCGGGAGACCGCGAGAAAGCCATTCAAGTGCTAAAACAATGTTCTAGAATAAACAAGAAAGAATTACCTCCAGGGGAACTAAAAGATGCTAACACTGTGAGTTGATTGTCTTTAATTTGCCTATAAATCACCTGCTATAGCAAATGTCGGAATGGAATTTTTGGGATCTGGAATAGTAGTTAATTCCTGTTTCCCCGTGTTATCTTTCAGAACAAACCAAGAGGACGAATAGTAGATTTATTTCTTGGTGGACAATGGAAAACGACTATATTATTATGGATTATCTGGTGAGAGTAAATTTACATCAACGAGTGTTCGTCATATATTGCCGCCATGCGTGTTGGTTGGATATAACAAGACATTTCAGAATCATGGACTTGAGTTTATCCCATTCTGAACCCCCTCCCCTCCCCCCAAAAAAAGGAAAAGCAAAAGCTCAGCTGATAAACTATGTATGTGTTTTATTTTCAAGGTTTAATTTAGCATTTTCATATTACGGGATCGTGCTGACTACGACGGAACTTTATCAAAGCTATTCAGAGACAGGCAAATGTGGTAAGTACAAGCCGTACCAGTACTTCATATAAAACCACAGGGCTACCGTCAGTCAAGTCGCACAGGTCTCGACACATGTACAAGCTAGCTGACCAAGGCAATATACAAGGCAACGGTGATTTGGATTTCATCTTTCAATACACTGATGAGCAAACCGTGAAGGGGGATGGATTGGGACTAATTTTTCAATGGGGACTAACTTTTTAATAATCTCTGAACAAATTCAGGTGAAAAGAGTAAAGCAGGAATTGCTGATTGTGGATGTAGCCTCCTCACGATGCGAGACTACATTGACATGATGTGGACCACATTAGCTGAATTCCCAGGTAGATACTCCCTTACATGCCCTCTCATTCTACTACTGATTACCCTAATCTTAGCCGACGCTGCCTTCCCTTAAAGAGGGCGGCTAAATCTAAGGCTGTAGCTAAAGTAGAGCGCTAGAAAGCGGGCATACACCTAAGTACGGATGCTCTAGTCCGAAAGGAAAGGTCTTTCTGGTCGGCTTGGATTTACTTTAGATATAGCGGCCCAAACTTATCGTATATATTGTAACGTCTTCTAAAGCACATGTCGAATAAAGATCTAGAGTGCCTGATATCTCAAGCTATTTCAGCAGTTTTCTAAAAATACTAAAACAAAGCTAAAATATCTGTCTGGAACCAGGAATTAACCATACCGTGCCGTGCCGTGCCGTGCCGTACTGAACCATACCATGATATTTGTTATTTCTTCACCAGGTATAATAGTTACTATGTTAATAATCGACTATCTTGGGCGCAAGAAGACTGCTGCCATCGAATTTTTAGCTACAGTTATATTCTATGTACTGCTGATGTTTTGTAGTGGCAGGTAAGAACGATAAATTGATTGTTGTTACCGGGAATCAAGGGGTGGCGTACCTACCTCTTGGTTAGTCGGTTTTAATTTCCTCCTTCCTCAAAACCTAACACGCTACATCCACAGGTAACCCGCATTGCAGCGTCATTTACTAACCCTTCCAGACCCCCTTGTGTATTTTCTCTTGTTCAGTTCTTTAGCAACATTTTTCTTATTATTCTCATGGGGAAATAAATATTTCAATAAGAAATATTGGATCTATTCGTAAGCTGACTTTGATCAGCCCAGAGGCTGTTCAGGGTGTGGATACAATTTTAATTAAAGGTGACACGCGCGTGCTTCCACGGTGACCAGCCACCAACCTTCTCACATATATTTTGTCATTACTAGGGGTTTCATGACGTTTTGTATATTTGGTGTCCGCGGGTTCATTTCGGGAGCATTTCAGACATTCTTCGTGTATACACCCGAGGTGAGTTTATTCATTCGTGCTTCTATCATAGACCATTTGCGAGATGTATGACAATATAGCTCTACAACTGGAATCAGCAGTTTCCGAGGGGGAAACCACGGTTGAGCGTTGTACCGTAACGTTCCAAAACATCAAACGCTGAACCTTCAATCGAGCACCGCGCGCAGRCAAGGGAATGGTGTGTTCAGGCAATTGTAATCCAACCTGCCTGCTCTCTGCGCAATGCAAAACCCAATTCATTTGCTTTAATGTTAGACAAAACCGAACGTTGGTCTCCTCAAAAGTTCTTTGTCACGATTATGTTCTCTAATTCAATCATTATCTCTTGTAGGTCTATCCTACAATTAACAGGGCTTTGGGCTTGGGTTGCTGTAGTGCAATATCGAGAATAGGCGCCATGCTTACGCCATTCGTTGCTCAAGTAAGTAAAACCGGAGCCCAAAGTTTCGTTTTACCTTAGGTTCATTCATACATACACCGACACCTGTAAATAGCTATTATACTATAGGTTAACCATCATGTTTTCTTATCAAGGTATTACTTAAAGTTTCGGCTAAACTCGCCCTGGGTATGTACGCCTTCTTGTCTGCCATCTCTATCATAGCTACGCTTCTACTTCCTATAGAAACAGGGGGACGAGCCATGGTGGTAAGTTTTGTAGCCATTTTCTATTACCGAAATCTTGGTCACCAATTTCATCCCTTGGGTGTTAACTTTTCGTAGACCTTGTCTGACATAGCGAACATGGAGCACTGTGGTATAGCTTGGGTACAAACATATTTTGCACATTATGCTTTAGTGTTGATTGTACCCAAGCTGGACCACGATGCATCTGGTTTTTCGCACCAAGAAAAGAGAGCTTCTTCACCATCTCTTGAGAAAATTTTAAGACTGTATATTTTTTGTTTTGCATAGGAAACGTGACCCGAACAGCTCTACAGCTACTCAAATACATCAAAAGGAAACATAAATATGGAAAGACACAAATGAGATATTTATACAGTACGAATTAAGAGATAATAGTAAAGTAAAGGATATTCAATTTATGCACAACAAAGATTAATAATAATGGCTGGCTCCATTACATTGTTATAAAATAACACTCGTTTCCCTTATTATTAAAGGCTCAACTTTATACATGCATTCCCATCTCTAATATCAATCAATGTACAGTACATAGGATACACTGAAATATTTGGAACAGTTAATAGTGTATAATTAATGCACAATAGACATCACTTTCCCAATGTATCGTGATGCTTTGTATGTAAATGCTTCTGAAGGCATTGGTGCCCTATCATTTCTATGACAAATACATGTAAATAATATGCTGTGCCTAATTTTCACTTAATGTTTTAGGTCTTTTTGGGTAAATAAAGATTTCAAATGACTACTAATAATTTGAATTCTTTGCAACATAATGATAATAGGAGGTTCATCGAATATGGACAGGCAGCAAATATCTTCTTAAGCTTCAAGCTGGCATGAAAAACTGCTAATTATTACCTTGATGAATTTTTTAGTGGGGAGAGTCCATGTGAACCTCAAAATCAAGGTTTTGAATGAGTTAAAAATCTGTAAGCCTCCTACAACAAAAAATACGAGTCCCTAACAATCTTTAAACAAAACATTAACAATACATTTATCACAGATTGCTCTATAAGTAGTGAGTATAAATGAATATCACAAAGAAAGGAATATCATCAGCGATGATGTGCTTAATCAGTGTCACGGCCGTCATCTTTGTTCTGCATAGGTGGTGATCTTGATCTTGAGCGAGCTACAGGGCTGCGGGAGTATGAGCGTGATCTTGATCTCGAAGGAGATTTGGATCTAGATCTTGGGGATCTCTTGGCTGGTGATCTTGAACGACTCCTGGATTTTGAACGAGACCTATGAAATCAAGTAAATGGAAAGTGAATATTGGATGAAGTGGGAGTCCATAAATGTATCTTTACTTCTTTTGAGTCATCACTTTGTTATGCTCATTACTAACCTTGATCGTCGTTTTGGGGATCTTGAGCGGGAACGTGAGCGTGATAGAGATCGGGAATGCCTTCTTCGTGGTGAAGAGTCACGATTCTTGTCCTGAGAACAAAGCACAATATTACTTACTTAAGCCTGTCATCACGTCCATAGGATAATAGGCTATTGATTACTTCCCTCCAAACAGCACAAAAATACAAAAATGATAAAAAATACAAATGATAAAATCATTACAACGTTCTTGGTATTGCCTAGTAACACTTGGATGACCATAGAAAATCTTACTTTATTTTAATTTGGGAAACTTAGGCTTAGGTCAGAGGTTGAACATTACATGAGCCAAACCTGAAGCAACAAATAACAAAGTGGTCTTGTTTGATGTCATTATGTTCAGCTCATGTGAAGTTCAACGTTTGACCTTAGACTTAGCATAGACGGCTACCACTTCAAAAAGGTAGTTGAACAATAAAGTAATTAATCAAAGTTGGGGCAGAAATAAGTGTTAAGAAATGGAAGGGATAAGGATGATCACCACATTTTTGGATGATATGAAACCCTTAATAAAAATACGTTCTTTGGGTTGATGGCATCTTTCTTACCTCAATGATTCTTATCCTTCTACCCCCAAGTTCTGTATCATCAAGCTTACTGATTGCAGCATTCAAGTCCTCACGGCAGGAAAATTCAACAATCCTAAGACAAAATTTATCACAATAGAAATTAGTAAGTAATTAGTGTATAATGTGAGTGGCACCAAAGATACCTGAGGACTTTGTATTGTGTCTGCTAAAAAGAGGATCTCTATGCAGTAAATATGGGAAGAAAATTTTAGTCTATCTGAGTTCATGTCTTTATTGTAAAGGGTGTCTTCTTCTGTCTTCAATAAAGAATTATTTTCCTACAAAAAGCTCTTAAGTAACAGTGACTCACCCTTCACCAACTCTTCTCTTGTGTGCATCAGCATAGGTGACCTTGCCAGCTTTACGGCAGTAGTCCTTCAGATCCTGCAGCAAGAGTATAAGACAATCAGACAATCGAACTATTTACATAAATTTTACTTTATTTCCTATGCACCTAGAAATACAAAAAATACATGGTTTGAATTGTGCCCGGAATGCAAAATCCTTGTTAATCATGGGCATTTAAAAAGTACAATTGAATGTGTCACCCTGGTACAATGCAGTTAATACTTTGCTTCTCAGTTGACCATGAGGTAATTCAACACTTTTGTCATATAGTTTAACATCCAGACCCAATTTTTTTAAGGAAAAACTATGATTATTTTGTCTTGGGCATTATAAAACCACAAGTGATTTCCCTGGAAATGTAGGATTGAGCAACTTTTCTTGTTCTGTGTCCTTTGATACTTGGTACATAACAAAAGCAGTGGGTTTCATGGTCTTCCATTGTTGATATTTCCCTCAACCTCGCCTTGGAAAATACTGCCATCACTATTTTCCTCCGTACCAGTGAATAAGACAGTGTTAATTATCTGATAATACTAAATAAGCCAATCAAAATTGATCATGCTAATAATTATTGTTTACTGCATTATTGTTTACTGTACCAGTTACCTTGGACACATCAGGATCAATATGTTAAAACCATATGACAAGACATGCTCAACTAAGTGCAGTATTTTTGGAATAAAAACCCAGGAAGAGAACAAATGAAACAGGAAAGCAATGTACCCATGTTTTCCTGAGACCATGTTTTTTGTAATTGATTACCAGCGCACAAACATCTTACCTGACACCATGATAATAAAATTCAGTTTTATAGGTTAACCTCATCTCGCAAACAGAATGCAAAATAAACTTCTTGTCACAATAAACGAGCATGGATCCCCTTTCATCCTTAGCCGAGGCCAGAGAATGCATTTAAACCCTTCACTTCTTAAGCCGAGGCCAGAGATAGCATTTAAACCCTTCACATCGTGTAAAATGAGCATGGTGGGCGCAGCCGAGGCTCAACAGAATCATACTTTAAGACCGTCTGATTGGTTAAAGGGAGGATTCAAGAGATCACAGAACCTCTAGTGACTGACACACATAGTTTAATGTTTTGTCACCTCTTACATGCCCTGCCAATGTGAAAATGTGTAAGCAGTTACTTTCAGGAAGACAATAATATAGTAGGGTTTTAAAGTTAAAACACAAGATACAACATTAAAGTAATTGGTTAATTCTTTAGTGCATGTTATGTATTTGTTATTTTTAGGAATATACTAAATATATTTATGGGACTTTTTGATTTTTTTGATCTTTTTTTATTTTAAATTTTAAAAAGTCTGTGTGCACTGTATGAGTGTTGAAAAAATTGTGGCTGTTTTCTGTGACGTCAAACAATTTATACTTACAGAACTTTGATCACAGATGGAAACAATGATTTAGTCTTACCAATAATTTAGTATTTTAATCTAATGGAAAGCCATCTTCAGCTTGCTACATATTGAAGTAAATCTCAATTCATTTCAATAACATAGCAAATGATCAGAGAGATCAACCCCATCCCACACACAACAATGTTGTTGGTTTATTTCAATTAAAGTTATTTTAAAAAGAGAAAACTTAACGTAGTATAAGGAATATATCACACAAGTATAGAGTCTGGAAAGGAATTTCATGACATGTAAAATAGTTTTGAAGTTTTGGACAATACTGACCTGCCAGCTGGTACGGCTTGAAAGGTTTTCTACTACAGCCACATAGCCTGTTCTGACGGGAGGACCATACCTAACAATAAGACATATAATATAAATATAAATTCTATTATAGCCATGTACTTTGGTTAACCTTTGTTGACACATGAGGCTTAAAAAACATCAACTTTATGCACATACAAGAAAAGTATTTTACTTGAGGTTTGGATGTTTCCTTATTCAAAACAATGTTCAAGTCAAGCATTACATGCCTGGATTATGCTGAAATATACAAATTACATGGTGGAAGTCTGAGCCATTTCCCTCCCCCCTGCTTATTAGCTATGACTCTTAATGTCGTTGATTAAACATGCAAAAACAACGTAGCCTATATATTATTTCTCAAAAATGAATTTACAAGTAAAATTTATCAGTCAAAAGAAGGGAAAATCGTTACATGGAATTAGCATATTGGTTATGATAATAAATATTTAATATATTGTTTGGCATAAGACATGTTCAAAACTTCACACACCTGACTAATCATTTTGCTGATAATATACCTATACAGGGCTGGGCTAGAATTATTACATTTGGGAATGTAACTAGTTTCATAAAATGTTAGTTTTATTTAAAAAGTATTTAAAACTATTCAATAGATACCACAAGGGTGAACGAGTAATTTAAGGAATTGATTATCATTGGTTACTTAAGCCCTGATGAAATATATTTTTTACAAAATAATTATTATTCAAATTTTTTTGACTTTAATTTGCAGTTACCAAAAGACCTTTTGATTAAATAATTTGTGAACACAAAAAATGTAATTTTTTTGACAAAACATTGCACATAAAAATGTCCTTTACTTAAATATGGGTTTAGGTAAAATTTGAGGCGTTCTTTAGTATCTGGAATAAAGTGATGCATTGTACATGCTATTAGCTTCTGCCAAACACTAAGGCATAAAAGCTAACTTACGATCCAGATGACCTGCTTTGGTTCCCCCTGGAAATGGGAAACAAATTCAAGGTTACTGGATACCTCGGTACAGATAGAAGTTAACATTATTTTTATTCAGTTATACTCAAGTATTGTATTATTCATAGGTCAAAATTTATGTAGGTTATATGAATCAGTTGCCTATGTCCATTCTAGATGTATTCACACATTTCTTGTTGGATATTTTTTAAAACAATTATTAAGGTATCTAGTAACCTTAAATTGCCAACTAATAAACACATCAAATCATTGATCGTTATCCCCCCTAAGCCACTGACTTATGTTTGGGATCTGTATGAGATAACTCACAAGTAAAATGTATAAATCAGCCTTACTTATCTAGCCAGACAGGTCTTCTTCTGGAAAATCCACCCCTGTCTCTTCCACCTCCTCCTCCTCCTCTGCTACCACCACCTCCAGCTCCACCTCTACGGCCTCTAGCCATCTCAAGGGTAACTCTGTAAAAACACAATCATTTGAATGAACTGGTCTTTTTGATCAAGTGTCAAAAAGACTATTGAAAGCTGAATTAATTCTACTTATTTAATCCATTTTCTTCATTTTAAAATTTTTTTAAAAACCAGGATGACGTAATACAGTATTTTAATGAATTATCAGAAAAGAAAATAAAAATAATTTTAAAAGTGCTTTTCAGGAAGAACGTGGAATTACTAGAAAATTTATCTTAAATTTTTAATATAAACTTCTCAAACGATAAAGACTCAGGATTACAAAAAGTCAATAGAAGTACTTATAAGCGTCTCTTAAAATACACGTAGCGTGTCATGAATTTCTTTGTCAAAGAAAGCGCTGTAAAAGCGGGAAAAAAGGTAGAAGCTTAAGTTTACCTTTCTCCAAGAATCTCTTTGCCATTTAAATCATCGATAGCATCTTCTGCATCTCTGTAGTCATCAAATTCCTAGGAAAATTTTAGGAGAGAGATTCTTTTAAAACTGCGCCACAGTCGCCATGCTTTCCGCTTGCACAAGCCAAGCCCGACTCACCACGAATCCGTAGCCTCTTTTGAGAGTTATGTCACGAATTCGACCAAATCCTCGCATAAAACGATCAACATCACTTTCTCTAGCATCTAGGGGAAGTCGCCCGATAAAAACACGCGACATTTTGAAGAGAAATAGCACGGAATTCTTTAAAAAATAACTGAAGTACTCGAGGTTCACTCCTTGCCAAGATGGCTGACACGAGATGAATGCTATCCCGGGAAGCTTTGCGGGGAGGTATAGAACCAAAGGATTATGGGCAGCCAACACAGGCAACCCAACCCGACTGAGCAGCGATTGCGCAAACGTTGACAAGCGTTCCAAGTCTAAAGCCAGAATATACGTTTTACTATTATTACCTTGCCTCTATTTATGATAAAATTCCAGTAAAGCTTTCCAAAAATCCCTAAATTTTTAAATAATAAAAATATATCAATGTTTATGCGTGTTTCCTTCCATTCCAATTTTGACTTCATTTTGCCGCGCGCTTAGAATGCCGTGAGTTAAGAAAGGCTTGTGAAAGGCACATTGAAAACACAATAAATAGTAATTTATATGTATAATCTTTATTCCCATTTTCAATATAAATATATAAAACATTGAATAATGACTCTCTTTAGTATTTGTTAATACAGCATGCAGTTTAACTGGATGTTCATAGAGCGTTTTTATTTTTGTTTGTTATATTTTTTCATGCATATTTCTAGGATTAAAAACAACCCACAGATGTGGCACCATTTTGGATTGCGCCGGTTTTGGTTCGAAACAATTCATAATGGCACCACCATTGAGTTAATTAGAAAATATTTGATTTACGGAAGGCAGAGAATCGTAGAAATTGTTATTGAAGGTCGCAGAAAAGAGAAACGGCTCTAAGCTCTTAGTTAAGCGCATCGAGCATGGGAGTCGTTCACGGCTATAAAATACTCTCGACTCTCAAAGCCCTGTCATTTTTACTGCTGCACATGCTCGGCGAAATGTTTATACTACACCTGGATAACTATTTTATTCGCTTTTACCACGAGGAAACCATTCTTGTGGAAGTGACTTGCGTTCTCGCATTGAAGGAGACTCAGAATGAGTTTACCTGGATGAGTTCCCAATGGCAAAATGGCAATTACGTGACAATATCTCATGCAAAGTGGTCAGCGGTCATCGCGCGAATCACGAACGAATTAAAAACTACGCATGCTCTTATCATGGACGTATCTACAGTCCGATGCCACACCCCGGCCTTTGCCGTCAATCTTAGGAAAAATGAAAAATGTAAGACGATTAGAATAAATGAAAAGTGTCATCTCCACAATCACGAATTAATCATGAAATCTTCTGCCTAGTCGTGGGCAAATTTAACAGGGTAATAAGTCAATGTTCTTTGAGAAAATTTTCTCTCCTTCTGTACTAACTCCTCCAACTTGGCATTTAGATCACTTAAGATTTAGTATCGAATAGTGAGCTATCCGAGTCTGGCGCTTCCTCTTCGCTCTGTTCGTACTCTTCCCCTTCTAGGTTAACAGGCTCTGGGCCAGCTCCATCGGGTTGAAGAAGACCTGAAAATACACAGAGGAAATGAAAACAGTGACAACCAATCATATATCAAGAAAGGAAATTCTTATCCAATTAGCAGGCCAGTGTTGTGAATTAGAAAACGACATTGATTACTATATATAGCAGTCGTGACGTCACATCCCCTAGTTCGTTGAATTTCGATTAAAAAAACGTATTTTTCATGCCAGTTCGGGATACAAAAAGGGGACCGAATCATTATCGAATTCATTTTTCTGGGAGTTTGAGCAAAAGGAAGGTTAATTTAGATAGAGGTGAAGGACAAGATAAAAAGAAAAGCAGAAATAAAATGCATAAATTGTATAAAGAACAAACCTGATGGTCTAGGGCTCAAACGAGTCTTCCTGACCAGTTTACCCAACAAGCTTTTCTTGCTCTTTTTCTTTTTTTCTGTTTTTGACTTTAAAAAAAATCAAGAAAAATCAGGAAAAAAATCAACACAGGGGGACCATGATGTTAAATACTTACTGTATCACCAAAAAGAAGCTTGGCCTTATCTTCCTCTCTGAAGGATGGAATAGATAAAATGTCAGTCATAGCTGAGTATACTTATAGTGAGAAGAAATACACCACACGGCACGGTTACGGTACGGACTAGTTCAGTCTCAGAAGCATTTGCATCCGTCGCGGACGCGGACGCGGACAAATAATGCAATGTTACTTGCGATGGGGAAGATAGCAACATGACAATAACATAAATCCACACGGCGCGATCGAGCTGAACGTCACAGGGGTGAGTGAACAAGGTGGAATACTTTCCATCGCATGCTACTAAGCGTTGTGTTTCTGCGCCTTAAGGTTAATAGTGCCTTCTTCAACCTGTGCTAAGGACAAGGCCAGACTAAATCACTCACTTTGGTTCAGACTTTGAATCTTTGTTCTCCGTCCCGTCTACGTCTCTCCTTCCTTTAAGGTGTAGTTTTTCTTTGATAACCTTTTTGCCAAGAAATTGAAAATAGTAGTGTCACCATTGACATCATCATCAYAATCATTATCATCACTGACGTCATCATCACAATCATCAACATCATCACTGACGTCACCATCACAATCATCAACATCAACACTGACGTCATCATCACAATCATCAACATCGTCACTGACGTCATCATCACAATCATTAACATCATCATTGACGTCATCATTACAATCATCAACATCATCACTGACGTCAACATTGACGTCATCGTCGCAATCATTAACATTAATTCTCATTGTTATCATCATTTGGGCTAAAATTCTGGTACAAAAAAACAGTATTATAGGTAGGTAGGTAGGTAGGAGAGGGAACTATGCGGTATAAATTTGGAAAGCATTGTAATCGTGCAAGGCATTTCTCGTTTATATTAACATCGCACCATGTTGGTGGTATTTAACACAAGATTCCTTAAGGCCGGTTTAGACGGTACGATTTTCGCCTACAACTATCGTATACAACACGCTCGCGCCATGCTACAACTCGAGTCGTAGCATGCAAATCAAGCCTACAACTCGCCTACGATAGACGCGAGCGTGTTGTATACGATAGTTGTAGGCAAAAATCGTACCGTCTAAACCGGGCTCTATCAGTCTCCTTTGTTAATACCACCAACATGGCCGCCATTTCTTTTTCCCTTGACTCCGTTTGGGATGGTTGCAAAACATCAATAATTTGTTTACCTGGGACACCAATACATTGATACAGTCCTTTTTCATTGCTATGAGAAGATCGTGCCAAGTCCACGTTCTGTTGTGATACTCCAGGGTGGGGAGGGTCAGGTTGAAATTGTGCACATCAACTATATTTTTCTCTTTTTCACCCTGGAAAAAAAGTCAAAACATTAAATATATCGAATATTCCGAATCCGAAGTGATCTCTACAGATTCCGAAAATCTTTCATAAGTATTCCCTGTTTTATTGTTTTTCACCGGGACATACATTCTAATCATTGGAAAAAGCAGCACGACTTGGGATCCCTGTGGCAAGGAAGAGTGAGAAATGTAACACAGGTAGACCATAAGTAAAAAAAAAGATTGTGGAAAACCTGCAGACTTTCTTCGAGTGTGGTCCTGGGGGGGATTTCACAAATATCCTGAATTAAGGATTTTCACAAAAAACAATTTCTAAGTTGCCGGTTACCTTATAACTGACACACATCAAGACTTCTGTGACTTTGACGTAGATGAACGAGTGATTTTTGGACGCTCGTTCCTTCATCTTTTCCAAGTCATCGTGGTCATCCAAGGGTCTGTAGAACATACTTTTCTTCTTACCCTAAACAGAAAGACAGACAGACAGAGGAAACAGTGAAATCAGTCTTCTTTACGCTGACACGGCAAATTATTATTTATTGGAACTGTAGTAAATATAGATCGTAGAGTGATTTTAATAGTCTATTGACCAGTATAAGGGCAATGTTTCGCACGAAAACCGTAACAAATTATCCACCAGAACTACAGAACTGGCTATTCAGAACCCAGTCATTCTTAGTGCGCATGTTCGACAAAATGCCATAACATAAAATGAAAGGGTCACGACAGTGTGGCGCAGGCGGCTTTTGTCGAGCATCCACTCTAAAAATACCCGGCATCTAAGAATGTGCGCAATAAAAATATTTATTCATTTTGAGAATGTGTGCGAGAAGATTATATGCTTTTTCTTCATATGCGTCGCTTTCTCATGACGTTAATCGTTCACTTACTTTGTCTTTGGCTTGTGAAGCAGACGGACCAGCGTTCGTGTGGGATACTAGTGATGTCATACTCTTCCTAGACTTGGTGGCCGCTGAATCCGTCGACGCGTCTGACGAAGAAGAAATCGACGATGMTGTGCTGGCGCATCGCTTTAGATTACTCGATCTTCCGCCTCCAAAATTATCCTTCGCAAATAACAAAAAAGTTGACATTAAAATTTTCTAACACTGCAAAATGCGCTCAACTTAAATAAAACTTTTGACCTCTGAAACAGTAACCGCAGCCATCTTGGTGCTGTAAGCGTGAGTGTTTTAAATGATTTTATGATTCGCGCTAAAATATCTAACCGTTTGAAGGCTTACTTCAAGATCGTCCACGAACAATTCACCATCTTCGAAATCTTTGTCAAGTTCTTGTTCAGCTCCTTGGAGATAAAATTAGATGTCATAAATGATGATGATGATGATGATGATGATGGTCATGATGATGGTGATGATGGAGATAAGGTTGTGAAGATGACGATGATGATAACGATGACAACATGGTGAAGATGATGGGGAATGATGATATGGTGATGGTATTTATGAAAATAGCATGAAGACGATGACAATGATGATGAAACTCATTGCTATGTCCTCCAAAGTGAGCGGCATTTCGACGTGCTGCAAGGTGTCTATACAGTAAACTTGATCTCACCTTTATAAATGAGGTCTACTTCTCCCGTGTCCCCGTCATACTCGTGCTCACGTTGTGGAAAGAAAAATGCCATGACTTTACGAAACAAACGATAGGTCAACCCGACTGAGAGAGGACATACATTGATCTCTAGGTGCTCCTTGACGCCAATACCTCCAACTACAACAACACAAAATAAAATCTTTATCCTTTTATCAATACCCTGAAACAACGTCTGGGATGATCAAAGTCAGGCACAGTTAACTCGCATACTCAGGCTAACCCATGTGCAAATGAGAATTTAATCAAGGCGCACAGCTGTATAGAACGAAATCGAAAAAAAAAAAAAAAATTTCAAATGAAACATGCGTGCGACATTATTAAACTTCAATTTTGTGAAACATGAACAAAGACAACTGAAAAACTTTTTTTTTTTTAATGGCAAATAACCTAAGATAAAAATTTTATAGACCTGGAGGTTTTACTCGACAGTACAAGCGAACCATTACAGCCCTGTCCTTTTGGCCTTGACCGCTTGCGATTCTTTGAGTTAAGACATCCTGGAAAAATTGAAAACAGTTTGTAATGTTAAAAAAGCTATTTGAATGAAGGAACCACCCAGCAACAAAAATACTCAAGAAGCCATTACAGTGCAGAGAAACCATTTAAGTGACAAAGAGATTGCAATGCAATAAGAACTATTTGGGTTCAAAATACTTAAGAAACTATTGCAGTGCAGAGAAACCATTGAGGTGTCAAAGAGATTGCAATGCGTAAAAATCTTTTGGGCTCAAAATACTCAAAAAACCATTGCAGTGCAGAGAAAACATTGAGGTGTCAAAGAGAATGCAATACTTTAAAATACTCAATAAACCATTGCAGTGCAGAGAAACCATTAAGGTGTCGAAACCATAAAAGAGCCTTCAAAAGAAGGGAAAATAAGGAAGCCATTGAAAAAATTCTATTATTTTACGAAAGAATATTTTGTTATACCTTGTATATGCTGTTAGGAAGTAGATTTCTGACGTTGAATTTTGGAACTTCGAATCGATGCTCAATCGTAGCGTCACTGAGAGTCGTCTTGCTATAACTAGAAGAAGTAGTTGATGTTAGAAAAACTCATGGTACATACGTACAGTGCAGTGACCATGACGGTGTCAAGTTCGAGCATTTTCATTGGCTGAGCAGTGATTTCGCGCGCTGTGTTTGGTTCTAAGAATGTAATAAGTTCTGCACCGTGCCATGTGTCGCGCCGTTTCACAGCCATAAGAAAGTTCTTCATTACTTCATACGCTCAACGCACCAAATACTAACATTTTTAATATGTGCTTGAAGTAGAGTGAAGAATACTCTACGTCAACGCAAGTTTTATGTGTACTCATCGTAACTGTCTGAATAAGTTTACGAACCTAAAGTTTCTGAAGGTGGCATCTGCTATTTCCAGCTGACCGTCCGCCTGATTGAGCTTCCATGACGCGTGGTTGAAGTGAACTTCGGCGAGTTTTGTTGGTTCAGAAGATGGTGCTTAGAGAACAAACATGCCACAATGTTAGCTGCAAAGTTTTGACATCCCAAGTGTCTTTCCCTTACAGCTATTCTCAATCACGCGCGCCCTCTAGCGAATGTTTCTGTCGCGACGAAGAAGGTTTTGGTGGACGTCTATCACAATCGTTTCCATAACATTGTCGGAAAACACGAAACGTCTTGATTGACGTCCACCGAAAGCTTCTTCGTCGCGACAGAAACAATCGCTAGAGCGGCACGTGTGATTGAGAATGGCTGTAAATCGTACTTCTTTCTAAATGGCTCAAATTTAACACTTGTCTAGTAAGTGCGCATGAGCAAAGGGTTGTCTGCTGACCAATTTCTGCTAAATCCATTTAGATAATATTTTACATTAACATTTACAAATTGAAAATGTCTTTACCCTTTTCAGGTGTTGGAGGATTGAGATTCATCTGGAAATCCTTATAAGCGCTGAAAAAATAGAAAAATCGAAGGATACGAAAAGATATAACCAAGAAAAGATATATTGCCCAACCAGATATATATATTTTTTGTACACTGGAGATACTGTGTTAGGTTGCACTGTAAGGGGTTTTGTAATTCAAATTGATGTTGGTTTGTTTGTGCAAGAAAAACTCTGCGCTTGGGCTACCTGTGGTGCTATTCGCGGGTCCAAAAAAATCGAGCCAGTGATACCGCAGTCCCATCCCATTCACAAGCCAAATTGGTGGAAATAAAAAAAAGTATTTGCAATGACTGTCTGACTGTCGCGGCTACGTGGTTACCTTATAAGAAGCCTGAGTTCCGTGCTGGCCGAGTTAAGAAGCTCTTTTTTCTGTGTGATTTCTCTCTCTAACTGGATCATGGCTTCTGTCAGACTATTAAATAAAAAGATAGAGAGAGTATCAAAAACCATACCATCGTGGTCTAATATGGGTATACAAACATTTTTGTTCATCACACCTTATATGGTGTTGTTTGACCCAAGCTAGACCACGATGCATCCTATTTATCGAACTCAGAAATGACCTATGACCAGTTACTCCGTCATTACCAGTCTAGACCCCTCTTTATTGAGTCACAAAATTTGTTACAATAGGCCAATGTGCTGATCAAGTGATCAAGTGATCCTACCTCCCTTATCGACTCACTCACCCCTGATTGTCCAGGGCTTGTTTTCTGATCAGGTTCAGCTCGTACAACTGTCTCTGTAGTCCTCTCATCTCAGTTTGACGATGCCTGCCATAAAACATAACCATAAGGATTTGATAATGGAATACAACCGGTTATAACTAGTTATCAAAACTGGTTATAACCAGTGACTTAGAATAAGGTCAAGGTGAAGTTCGACGTTTGACCTGAGCCTTAGTAGTTTGGCATAAACAATGTACCACGCATTTACGACCACTCCTTATCAGGGACCATGGAGAGGCACGATGAGAAGGAGTAGGGGTCTGTGGATCAATTTTAAGGGTGCTCGTGCCTTACCTTACGATGTTCTGTTGTTTAAGGATTTGTGCTCTCTGGTCTTCAATGGCTGATAGCTGTAGACGGAATGTCATCTTCTGCAGCCGTTCGTTGGCTTCCTGAAAACATTCAAAATCTAAGTGTGAAATGCAACCACGACCACAACGACAGCAGTAATGAGCCCAACCCAGTCCCCCTGCTTTTCTCCGCGTGCTCGACAGACTTTGACTCGTTATTTCTATTATAACTGTGTTTCATCCAAGCAACTATCTTCATTTGACATTCTGACTTTCATTGTTGTCACTAACAAACCTTTTTCTTGGGTTCCGTGTAGAACACGACATTGTTAACGATATCAATCAGCATCAGATACTGCGACTAAGAACAAAACAAAAATATCAAGAAAGTTAAAAAAATGCTTTGATTTAGAGCCCATTTCATACTCATGCTAAATATAATGACTCACTGAATTGGTGGATATCTCCAGCAGTTTGTGCCTAACAGTGTAGGTATCAACAGTTGGAAGTCTGTTGACTCGTAGATGATTGCTCGAGGCGGGTGACTGTGGCTGCAAAACAGGACGAAAAAAACATGGTTAGAAAAATGAAAACCGCTGAATAATGGCCTCAAAAGTGGACAATAATTTCATCCCTTCCATTCTATTTTAATCCAAACACGTCACGTACAAAGTCACGTTATGCTCACCACTGAATTGGGTGCCGCACCCTCGGCTAACGGATCCAGTTCTGTACTGAAATTAACAAAATAAAACTCGCAACCACAACGAGCGACGATACGTTGAAGCTGAGGGATGTCCTGGCCTGCCCCAGTGGTCGTCCCTCCGACCACAGAGGTCACAACTCCACCGACTGCCTCTCCTGAACCTACGATGTTAGCTAGATCAGCTATGTCGAACCCAGTCTTCTCTTGAGACTGACGGCCAGTTATGACCGTGGTGTCGAGCCATGGAATGTTATTGAGGTTGATACAGTCATCCGGGCTTACTGTGGCGAAGTACTGGTAATCAAGAAATAATAAATCTGTTAAAACTATTTTTTTTAAATTCATTATAATGCCTAGTACCCTCACGAGCTGTATCTGGTTCCAACACAAGTCACCGAGTGTCCGTGCCGTGCCATGTCCGTGACGGTGACGTGTCAATATATTTACATTGGATGGCTGGTACCCACACTACTGCGCGACCTCCTTTCAACGCAAGTCACTGAGTACATGCCGTGCTTTGTCCGTGACGTGTCAGTGTATCTTGATTGGATGCCTAGTACCCTCACGAGCCGTGACTCTCTGCTTCGACGCAAGTCACCGAGTGTCCGTGCCTTAATCTATCAGAGAAGTATTTGCCCGTCACATGAGATTGGATTGGTTTAGTTACCTGTAGATTCTCCACCGTGCCAACCCATGTCTTCTTGTTCAATAGTTCTGTCTTACTCCAGACAGGACGATGCAGGCGGTTCAGTACCGTTGCATTCCCGGCGGTCACCAGAACTCCTCCCTTGGTCTCCGTACCTTGGAGAAGGATCTGCGTGTTGACCAGCTTGACTGGAATGCAAACACATCGTGGGTTTACAAGGGGAGTTGCACGGCAGCAATGTTGGAGGGCAAGAAAATTGCATTTTTCCTGCCCTCCAGCAATGTCTGCTTGTATACCGCTACAGAACTCTAATTCTAATTATCATACGAAAAGTTTGTACGGAGATGAAAAAGGAACAATCTGATTGGTTCTATCACCTTACCGACAAAGTCTAAAATCTTTCAATACTTACTATGCCAGGTGTGTGCTATGAAGTCTTCACTGGTACACAGCGACACGCCCTGTAAAGGTGTTTCGGCAGCTTCCACAGTCCCTGTACCCTATAACAAAGACAATGGAAAGATAAACCAATCGGAAGAGGGGAAGTCGTTGCCTACCAATTGGAGAAGAGAATATTTTGACAAGCCAATCAAAATTCACAATGCTTCTTACAGCCAATCAAACAAGAGAATCCTTAACAAGCCAATCACAAAAGGAATTATTTCCGACTTCAATCGCCGATTCTTCGATGCTTGTCATTCGTGTGCAAGCGTAATAAGTAATAGAAATCTAATCGTACTACTGCATCATCATTACCTCTTCGGTGAAGACAGTGAATTTGGAGTCCTTCTCGTTCACGAGCTTCTGTAACAGCGACATCGAGCGTTTTTTATGTAGAACTACTCCAGGTGACTCTTTTATGGTTTTCTAGAAGCAAAAATATTCAGAGCACTTCAGTGTATTAAGTCAAAGTTCTAACATAAGTATTATGCTTTATTGCGTTGGACGGTGGGGGGAGGGGGGCGTGGCGAGTGGGTTAACAAGGTTAACAATTTCTGTCGGGACTCAGTCCAAGGGGTCTATTCAAGGCTCTGGACTCAGTCCCCCCTCCCCCCCTCCCCCCGGGTCTCATACCTGTTGTTTCTTATCCACAATTGTAATCTTGACCGCGTCAGCTGAAAGATTCTTTTTGAGAACCTGAAAAAAATACGAGCAAATTTAAAAGTTCTTTTTTTTTTTTTTTTTTTTTTTGCCGCGCAAATCTACAAACAGAAAGGCTAGTCTCTTGAATCTGCTGACGAAAGACGGAAAGAGAATAGGAAGATAACAAGAGATAAAAAAACCTTTAGCGCACCTCTGCATTCGTGTAGGCCTCAAACAATCCAAAGATAATCTTCCTATTGGTTAGAGTCCAGACTCCTTTAGAGCCATGGCAGACAAGTTGATGAACGTAACTCTGTGATAAAACAACAACAAGTCATCAACATCATGCTTCGCAATTGCATTCTGTAAAGGTGCTATGATACCGGCGGGTTGCTGGTTGCAAGTTGCGGGTTGCGGGTTGTGATATTTGAGCTCAACCACAAATTGCGTCGTGTGTGAAACTCTTCAACTCTTGAATAAGAGAATTCCGTTGTACTTCCTTGCGCGAAACTATTTTCATATCGTATACGTATGAACAAGACATGCAAAGTACATCATAGCCTGTGTGCATACATCCTGATATGCACAGGCTAAATAGGTAGTCAGTTATCATTATTACTGGGTTACCTGTGAGTCAGGTTCACTTTCATCTACCCTTGGCTGTTGTTTGCTGGCGTCTTGACGGGAATACTCCAAACTGGTAGAAAACAAGAAAACAAGGAAACAACAAATTAATGCAACTCATATTTCTTTTCTTCTTTTGATTTCAAGTGGTTTAAATGTTTTCATTTTATACCAATGTGTTGCGTGACGCTTGACACGTGACGCGCACGACGCATGCTTCGATTCTTCCCGTTCCCGTGTTTTTTGTTTTTTGTTGTTTTTTTTTTTGATGGCAGTTTTGGTTCTTCTAATTGCTAGTGGTATATATGATTTCATACCATGATGCTGCGTGACGATTGTAAAAGGCAAGTATCTCAACGAATATTTAAAGAAATATTCCCACCTTTCAGTGGTCAAGAAGTAATACTTGTTTGGCTCCAAGTCGATCGAGCTCACCTGGAATAAAGAGACAAATAGTTAGTAACTGTGCGACAGGAACATGAAAGCATGGGTGGGGAATCCTTGAATCAAGGAAGAGACCCCAGAGGTGAGAGACCTTGAATCAAGGGAGAGACCTAACAAACTCAGTCTACTCACGTGTGATGCCGAGTCCAGCAATCAAACCCGAGACCCTAGAGGTAATGTTAGAGGCAAGTGTACTACCGCCATACCAGCAACAATCAAAGGAATATAACTGGATATGTTCCTAAAACAAACAAGTCTCACCTCAGGTTGTTCTCCGTCCTCTAGGTTCTCCGTGGAATCCAGTCCGTACAAATGACACGTGATATCACGGATCTCGATGTGCAGCTTGCTAGCCGTCCAGTCCGCGGCCGGTCGCCTTGTCAACTTGCCCTCGAATGGCCGCAAAGCAAGACGATACTGGGTGTGTAGTGACCCTGATCCAGTGGTCATCTCGAAACCACGTTGTTGAGAGAAAGATCCCCAGTACCACACGGAGAGCTTTGGGAATTTCAGGGACAGACTCACCTCCCTAAAAATAATCAAGCACTCAGGTTATTGCTGGTTTGCAATCATTCCCAAGCGAATGAAACGACAAAAGATACGGCGGCCACGTTGGATGATATAACAGAAGAGAATAATGACCAATTTTTTGTTAAATTCATCCAGCATGGCGGATGTGAAAACAATCAATTGCTTGGTTTCTTTTGACGTCATTTCCTGTCGCTCTTTCAATGTTCATCAGCTAAATAGTGGCTTTGCACCATCACGTGACGGCAGCCATGTTAGATGGCAGGAACAATACAATCGTTTACATGAGAAAGAATTCAATTCCCGAGAGCAAAGGGATTTTATCGTTTTGCCATCTAACCACAAGCAGCCCAAGCTGTATTATGGGCATTGGCACGTGATGGTACGAAACCTTATTACAAGTTTTCAATAGAGGCTATGCATCACTACGTGACGGGGGCCATGTTGAATGGCAGTAACAATACAATCGTTTAACAGGAGAAAAAATTCAATTCACGAGAGTAAAGGAATTTATTGTTTTGCCATCCAACATGGCCGCTTGCACGTGATGGTGCAAAACCTCCATACATTTCTTTCTGGATGACAGCACATGGTGCTCAGTGTTTGACCACTACTTGGAGCAGATAATGCATTCCAATGACTATTATCAGCTGTTTGAGACCCAGCAGCAGACAGTTTTTCTATAAGGGTATTTACTCACTTGTAATGTCTACCAAGAGTTTGTCTTTTGGGCGGAATTCGATTAAAGTAACGTCCACGTTTGATTGGTCGAGATGTGTTCCTCAGGACTACCTCCTAAGGATGAAATAATATTGTGCTCATCATCATCATCATCATCACAATCACTATCATTACAACCATCATCACCATCATCATCATCACTAGTATAATTATTATTATTATTATCAACAGTAAAAATATCTATACCAGTATCGACAGACTATAAAATCATTATCAGCAGCAGCATCTGAATCATCGTCCTCAAACAACAAGCTCATTAACATTATAATTATCATCATCATTATCATCATCATCACCACCACCATGATGGTCATCATTATCAGCACAAACAGAATAATCAATACGTATTCTCTGGCTCACCTGATAGTTATTGAACCATCTCAAGGTGCTTGCGTACAAACAGATGTAAGGTGAGCCAAGCTGACTAAGATCCTGTAAAGAACCAAAAATAAAGGAATATACAATTAATACTGTGGCATTCTGGTCCATAGAAACCACTTCCCTTTTGGCAGTAACTCCATCACATCATGATCATCATCATTCATCACCATCATCATCATCATTAAATCATCATCATCACCAACACCATCACCATTAAGTCATCATCATCATCACCATCAAATCATCATCATCATCATCACCATCAAATCATCAT